>VZRL01005061.1:408314-445767 GCA_013397895.1 Origma solitaria
AAAAATAAAAATAAAAATAAAAATAAAAATGAAAATAAAAATGAAAATAAAAATAAAAATAAAAATAAATAAAAATAAAAATAAAAATAAAAATAAAAAGAGTGTTCTGCCTGGCAGGGAAGGAGATAAGGTGTTAACTGAGCCTGGCAAGGGGTGCAGGGCTGTAGCACATCCAAGGATTCACATCCACAAGAGCTCAGATGGGACATGAGATTTGTGGGAATCAGTGGCATGAATCTATGATAAAATATTTCGTATATAAATATGAATTTTTTCATATATATTTCATATATTAATATATATGAATATATTTCTATTTCATATATAATTTCATATGGTTCACATATATTTCATATATAAAAATATTTCATATATAAATTTCATATATAAAAATATATAAAAATATCTTCCACCCAGCACTGCTGACAGCCACAGTGCCTGACCTGAAATTTATCCTTCTGAGTAGATTTTTTTAGGAAGACTGGGAAGAAGGGTTGTGCTGCACAATTTCACTGATTTCTTATTTAAAATAGACTTTTCTGGGGCTCTGTCTCCGTGTTGGCTCTGTGTGAGTGTGTGGGTTTTATTCTTTCATTAAATAAAAACCTAATGAAAATAAGGATCTATAAAGTTGGAGGGCAGGAATGACTCCGTAGCCTCTGGAGAGAGGCCATTAGCTTTGTCTGAGGTATTTTATTACCTAGAGCTGCAAAACCACACTTTTGCTTGCAAAAACAGCTCCATTTTAGTTTGGTGCTGTTTGGGGGAGGACTGTGATTAATTGAGAGGTTGATTTTCTACATTTTCTGTACAATTCAAAATGTAGAAAATACAAATTCAAATTCTATCCAAATTAAATTCAAACCTGAAAAAGGTTTTTTTTTGCTTAAAAGAAACAGCCTGAATCACCCCCAGTGCTGCTGCATGCAGGAGTTCTTCTCTTAATGGCTTTCCCCCAAAATTTGGCAAATACTGAATTTCTAGAAGGTTTTCCTTTCTCCTCACATCACATTCCTGCATCCTGGTAAAACCTGCACGGAGCCACTCAACTCCAGCAGCTGAGGATGCTCCAAGAGGCACCAAACAGCTGAGTGTGAAGAAGGAATATCAGGCAGACAAAATACAAGAATCAGGATGACTTTGGCTGGTGTTCTCCTGGGTATCCAGAGGGATCAGGGAATTCAGGAGGAAATTCCACAGGAAATTTTGAGCCAGGTTTTGCTCTGGTCACCTCCTCCACTCTGCTGCTGCGTCACCATTTTATGGCACACACGGAATATTCGTGGATTCATCATTTCCACCTCTATTTCCCCCAGGAGCCGACACAAAACTTCATTATTTTTTTAATTTAACTCACAAGAAATATTGAAAATTGCTTTGAGCAGGCAAGGCTGTACATAAAACACAAAAAGCCAGCTCTGCTTCCTGACATGGGGCTGTTGCTCCAGTCCAGTTCTCTGGTAAAACAGCAGAATATGGAATAAGAGGCTTAAAAAACCCTTCATTATGGAATAACAGCTTTGAAAACCCTTGTTCTGCACCAAAACCTTAAAAACTGGCAATGGGAATATTAAATTCTGCAGCAGGACTTTATTGCCTGTGTTTTATCTCTTTTCCAGCTCCAGGATCCAAATGAGTGTGCGGATCCCAGCATCCATCCTGGTCCTGGGGAGGTGTGGGGTGAATCCAATGTTTGCCATCCCGCTGGTGTCTGCCCCATCCATCAGCACCAGCAGGGATGCTGCTCTGCCTGTCGGCTTCCCTGAGCCATAACTCGATCCAAAGTGGCTATTAGAGGGAATATTTCAGGCTGGCGAAGCCATGGCCCTGGGTGGCTTGGAAGAGATAAAAAAAAGGACAGTGTTAATTGAGGAATTCCCAATTAGAGGATCAGCAGAGCTGCGTGGAAAAGAGGAAGGAGAGGGAGGAGGCTGAGACTGCAGAGCAGACACTCAGCAATAATGCTCTGAGTAATGCAGGGATGCTGGGCTGGAAAAACAGGAGTAGATGGCACCGATTTTTCCATAAGGATTATGGGCAGGGGCAGGACGGCCCAGTGACAGCACAGCACTGATTGGATCGTATTTCAGAGCAGGGAAAATTGTGTAGATGGAAAAAAAGATGTTGTTTATGAATAATTACGGTTGATGTGCTTTAAAAAGTCACATCCCAGCAGAAGCAGGCAGGGGGCGGCAGCCTCAGCCCTCCAAGGTGGGAGCTGAAATGGGGACAGAAGTGCCACTCCTGAGAGTTAAACAGAAAATTCCCAGCTTTGGAAATGCTTGGGAAAGCCTCGGGGCAGGCTGGCTGCTCCCACCGCCAGAGCCCATTCCATGTCCTGCCAGGCTGGAGCTCCTCCTGCTCCATCCCATCTGTCGTGATTTTATCACCATAGACTTCAAATGAGTTGGATTTCTCCTGAATCAATCCCCAATTAATTACCTCGGCTGAACATTGTACAAAGGACCAATTTTTATCTCTTTGCCTGCCCATGTGACTGATTCACTGGTAATGGAAATCTTTGCCTTCAGGCAGAGGAGCGACGGCAGCCAGGTCTTCTGCTGCCCATAAAAGCCAGAAAAACTCGGAGATATTGCTCTCCTTTTCCCATTTTCCATTTTTTATTGACATCTGCATCCAATCAATTGTAACAAATGTCTTCTCTAAGCTCCTTGTAGATTTTTTAAAGGTCTGACTGGTGAAACTCCTGAAGAAAGCAACAGGAATACGGCTGCAAACGGGTAATTAGTGGGAAGCAACAGTCGTTTATGATTTTTTAATAATTTCTATGAAATGTTACGAGTCATTTTACCAAAACCTGCTTATTTGTCTTGCACTGACCTCACCAGAAACACTCATCTTGCTAAATTGACCAGCAAGCCACATTTATTGGAGTCATTTAAACTGAGAAATATCAAGTGACTTATAAAACACAGAAGCTGAGGCAGAGGATTCACATTTGTAGAATCTCATCTTTTTGCCCCTGGTTAAACCCAGCCGCTCTAACAGCAGCAAATCATAACCCTGTGAGTCATGAGGCTGTAGGAAACAGAGCAGATCAGTCCAAAGCCTGGAATATTTGCGGTGTTAGAGGGGACAACGCCAGGACTTGGCCACCACAGAGACGCTGCAGAAGGAATATTGAGGAGGTGCCCTCCACGGGTCTCATCCTCAGGACTTGCTCCACCAAGGAAAAGGACCTCACCCGTTAGGATGGAGAATCTTTGTCTCCCCTGCTTTTCTGAGCAGAACCCTGTCAGTTGTGCCATGCAGTGAGTTTTATCAATTGATGGATCCGAGCCATTTACCCTGGAGAACAAACCATTCTCGCCGTGCTGGGGACATGCCCAGGGGAGGGGCTGTGCTGTGGTGACACAAGACAGTGTTCGGGTTTGCTCTTTCCTCCTCCCTCAGCTCTTCCCGGTTCTCCTTCTCCTCCTGACTCATAAATAATTGAGCCGTACAGAACAGCCAGAATTTACCCAGATCTTCTTACAAAAGAAGGTATTCTCCACTGGAAAAACCAGTGCAATTGCAGTTCCACTTTATTATTTGATCTCTTTTCTGTTTATAGTGTAAATAGGGAAGCCTGGGATTTGGGACCTGCCTCCCAAAAACCACTGTTAAAAAGGAAATCGGGTTATTTTGCTTGGCTGCTATAAATACTTCATGAAAATGTCTACTCTGTCAAAGAGAATGTGAATTTGCTGAGTGTTGAAAGGAGCTGCAGAAATGCACATTAAAGATTCACAACCCAGCCCAGGCTTCATTCAGGAGAGGCTTTCTCATGATTTTTTCAGTTAATGGGATCCTTTGCAGACATGAGAATATTTGTATCTCCCTTTGACTAAAAAGCTGCTTTAAAGCACAGCTTGATGGTCTTATTCAAACAGACGGCGTTCAAAGCTGGCAATTAAGGACTCGTGGTTTTGGCCAAGGCATCACATCCCCACTGCTGAAATATTCAGGGCTCGGTGCTGGCACTGGGAAGGAGCAAACTCTGGCTCTGAGCTCTGCAGGTCACCTCAGGTGCTCTGTGACAGAGCCACGCTGAGCTTCTCCACGTCCTCCTCGTTGAATCCAAAATTAAATCACAGGATCCCAGGATTTTTGCGTTCTCTTCCAGCCTGTTGGTTGTAGGGATACGTGGGATGAATTGGCCAAGTGGTCCATGAGATTTTAGGTTGTATTTCAGCTATTTTGGCTGCACAGGGTTGGAGCCACCTGGGATACTGGAAGGTGTCCCTGCCCATGGCAGGGAATGGACTGAGATGAGCTTTAGGATCCCTTCCAACCCAAACCATCCTAGCATTCTGTGATTCTCTCTCGGATATTTCCAAGTGGTTATTTTTCCATAGCCAAGCCCAGCAAGTCCCACTTGTGTGTAACACAACACTTGCATGTTCTAATTAAATCCTGAATTCTATTTGTTTATTGAATACTCATCCATAGGTATATCTGATTTAAACCTGCCTGATATTTTTCCCTAACAAACTGATTTATTTGAGTAGATCCTACAATCCGTTTCTCAGGGCACTGTCTCTCCCTGCAGTCATTTGGGCTGTTCTGTGTCTTACTGCACTCCCATTTTTTTTTTGATGGAAAATGAAATCTCCCACATGGATTAGCATAATTTCTTGTGAGAGTGACTGTGCAAAAGCCATCGACTAATGCAGTTTGCAAACCAGAATATTTTCCAGGCAGATGAGTTCCTTCTGGGCAGATATGCAAATGCAGTCTTCTTTTTATTCAAATATCTTAGGAATTATTTGTGGGGAATTAGTTTGTGATTGTTCCTGAATCAGTATAAAAAGCACTTGGACACTGCCTGCATATTAAGGGTAGTTATTTATAACACTTAATAACTCAACTCAGCAAAGGTCACAAGGGATAAATGGTGCTCCTGGATTCAGGCAAACATCATTCATTAAGGATTAACATCTGTCTGGTAGTAGAAAAACACAAAGGAGCTACTTGGCCTTCACTAATTTCCCTGAGATCAACATCCTTTAGAATTCTGGGATATTTTGTCTATTTTCTGTGCAATACAGATCCGAGGAGATATTGATTGGGATGTTCTGAGGTCAAGCCCTGGGTGTTTATGGAGCATCAGGGCTTGGAAGGTGACAAAGCACAAACCCTCAGCTCTGGCACTGCTAAAATTGGCAGCCTGTGGTAGTCCAGCATCCAGAAAAGGAAGGTGACCTCTTCCTAGGGAATGTCTGGGCTGAAATCACCTCAGCAGGAGCTTTTACCATTCCCCAGGAAGCTCAGGATAATCAAAAGCAGCCAGGAAACAAAGCAAGCTCCCAAAGAGCACAGAACCAGACCAGGGGCAAAGCAGGAGTGCTGCCTCTGCTCCTGCACTAACACAGAGATTCAGGAGCTGGAGAGGCCTTGGAGGAGAGGGAAAGGGCCTGGAGACTCAGAGCTGGTGCTCTGGTGCCAGGGTGACCCCGTAAAGTGATTTAGAACAGGCCAACAGGGCAGTGTTCTCCAGGTGTTCCACACTCCCGCAGCTCAGGAAGTGACACATGACGGCATAAAGACATTTTCCATAATAACCACACTCTGCAGCAAGGATGATCCAGGGAAATTCCATAAGCAAATCCCTCTCCTCTCCCTTCAACCAGCCCACGAGCAACTGGTGCCCATGGAGGACTTCCCTTCTTTCCTCTGTCACCAACTTCCTGGCACCTGGAAGTTTCCATCTGACCAGCAAGGAAAAGCAGATTCATTGTTGAATTGGCAACCTGCCGTTAAGATTCAGCTGGAGATGTCTCCTGCTTTGGTGGCAGCACATCCCCGTGGGCATCTCTCTTGTAGGTCAGACACCCTGAGGAACCACTGAAGAATCAGAACTTTATTACTACAGAGAAGAAGAGATAAAAAGGAGAGAAAGATAATAATTACAGGCTGAGCAGAGGAGAAAGAAATGTTATTAGTGGCTCCAATGACCTGTCTTCCCAGGGCATTGGAAGTCCACCAAAATAAACAATTGGTCTGGGAGATGTGAGTAAATAGATAATGCAAAATTTATGTTCTTTCAGTTTCTTCGTATTTAATGAAGGCGGTGACTCCACAAACAGGTTGTGTCGGACACGGTGTCCAGGAAAACACGTCAGCTGAGCTGCTCTGACAAAAACCAGGTCACAAAGGGTGACCTGCTCAAAACTGCAAAGACACTTTGGCCCTGTGAGAGACTTGACATTGCAGCAGAGAGTTCTGCAGTTGTTGGGAAGGTAAGTTGTGTTTTCCTGCTGAAATGGAGAGGGATCAGAGCTGGGTGGAGGCAGTGTGATCCCCCTCCAGACCTTTCCAGGCACCTTCAGGGAACAGAGCACTGAGTTACGGAGCTCAGTCCTGCCGGGACAATGTGTGGCACAGGAGTGATGGTCACTGCCACGGGGAGGTGAATCTGCAAGGGCACAGCGCAGAGGAGCTCCAGCTCACGTTTGCTCCTCAGCTGCTCCAACCTCGGGAACTTTAGCCCAGTCCCAGGATTAGGTTTCTAATCTCTGTATTTAATCTATGAGGTGGGTCCCTGCCCATGGGGTGGAACTGGATGATTTTGAGGTCCCTTCCAACCCAAACCGTTCTGTGATTCTGTGAAAATAACGAAAATCCTGAATCCCTGGTCATCACACTTAAGCAAAAAATTCCAAATCTTTCTTAGGGAAGATTTTCCTGGCTTTTTAAAGAACATTTCTCCTCAGGTGTGGCAAGCACCACCTCCATCCCGAGGCAGCGCATCCTCCGGGAAGGGGAGCCGGGCTGGTCCAGCATCCCTCCGCGGTCCCCATGGCAACGGGATCGCGCAGGACGGCGAGCGAGAAACCCTTCGGAAACCTCTGCAGCTCAAGAGGAATCCAAATAATCACCACCCCGGACTCCTGGTGTCCCCAGCGACGGCTGTGAGGGAGCAGGGTGACGCAGGCTCTGATGTCACCCAGCGGAGCCACCGCCGGCATTCGGCGGCTCCCGGTGGCACCGGTGCCCCGCGGGGAATGACAATGAGCCGGGAGAGGTTGGCTCTGCGGGGGGACCTGGAGGGATAATGAATGTTAACAGCGCCTAGAGAGCCCGTGCTCCGCATGGTGATGAGACGGCGAGGGGCGAGCGTGCGGCGGAAATCAAAACCGCGGTGTCGGGGGGAAAGGGATGGAGCAGCTCCTGGGAAAGGCCACTCTGCCCGGCAGGGTTTGGGAATTCCTGTGGGAAATGGCCGAAGGTGGGGTGAGAGGGGATCAGGGGAGCTGTGCAAGGCTCGGTGCTGTGGATATTCGGCTGTCGGGGTTTGGAATGGCTTTTCCTTGGAAGGTGGCACGGAGCCTCACTATTGCCCCTGATGGCACCAGATGTTCTTACCTCACACCTTCTCCGGCCATTCCAGAGAATCCCAGCACGGCTTGGGTTGGAAAGGACCTTAGGGATCATCTAATCCACCTCTGCTCTGGCAGGGACACCTTCCACTGTCCCAGGCTGCTCCAAGCCCTGGCCTGGGACACTCCAGGGATCCAGGGACAGCCACAGCTGCTCTGGGAAATCCATTCCAGGGCCTCCCCACCCTCACAGAAAGGAATTTCCTCCTAATATCTGATCTAAACCTGCTCCCCTTCAGCCTAAAATGATTTTCAGAACACCTCTGCCCAGCAGCATGAGGAACAGCTCCTGTGAGTGGCACACAGGACTCGCTGCTTTTTTTTTTTCCCCTATTCAGGTTTCTGATTTTCAGGGCAGAAAATTTTAATTGGAACAATGGTCACGAGCACAGGGTCTTTCTGCAGTGGTTCTGAGCATCAATAACAATTAATTTCTAAAGCTCATTACGTGGGCTATTTGTGTAATGAGCTCGGGCAGCGTTTGGAGTCACTGCAGCTATTGCAGGTGAGAGCAGCTGAATTTCAGGTGAGTGATGCTCTGTGCAGAAAATCAGACTTGTCCTGACCTCAGTGAGGACTCTGAGCCCTCAGCCCTCAGCTTCCTGCATGGGGAAAGCAGCAAAGACCAGGAAAATGAGGGGAGAAGATGCTTTTGGGGGAATTCCAGGTGTAAGCAAAGGGCATTTTGGCCATGAGAGAGAACTTCTTGCCCAGCCTACGCTGAGGAATTTCAGCTGCTCCTCCAGGATCAGCAGCATCTGTGATTTTTAGGGAGCTAAAAAGTGCAGGCTGCTCTCTGCTCACTTCATAACTCGGCTCAGCTGGGAAATCCCGAGGATGTGGAGCAGAAATAACTGGATATAAAATGACAAAGTGGCTTTATTATATATCATAGACTTTTTGCTGAATCAATACACGTCAGGAAGCATTTTGCTGCCCCAAGCTATCAACAAAGAAAGTTCTCCATGGCGTTCCCCTAAGTTTAGTGTTTTCTCCTGCACACTCTGCACCTGTAAGGAGCCCATGCGTGGGGCAGGGAGATCAGGAAAAGTGCAGTTTGTTACAGAGCCACTCCAGAGGAAGGCAATAATCCCCTAATAAAATTTACCCCAACCAAATTTACCCTCCCTAACCATCCTATAAAATATTTACTCAGTTTTTTCTCCCACAGAAAGTCAAGAGAAAATCTTCCAAGTGTTTGAGTGAATCAGATGGATGAGCAGGTACATGAAAATCCAGATTTTTAACCCCCATTATGAGGATATTTTCCGAGCAGGCACTGGGAGAGCACAGTCATCGGTGCCCAGGTCCCCTCTCCTCAGTAAATTTCCACCCAGATTAACAAATGGCTTCCCTTAAAACCTCATCCTTCCCCAGAGGAAGCCTCATCCTTCCCCAGAGCTCCTCTCCGCGCTGTGGTTTTCCATGGAATCCCTCAGAGCAGCAGAGCCTTGGGAACCTCTGACAAACCATGAACCTGAGCATCTCCCACTGCTGACTGAGCTGGGGCAGAAATCCCAATAATTACTGCTGCCAGCCCCAAGGCAGAGCTCAGAGCGTGTGGGCACAGCTGGAATAAGGTGACAAAACACCCAAGCAGGTGGAACTGCCATGGCACAACTCTCCAAAAATTCCCTCTCCTTCTCCTGACCGCCCTGGAGCAGCCCTGCCCCTCTTTCTCTCCTCATTCTGTGCCCATCGCCAGCAGCCCCTGGGACACAGCTCATTCCAGCAGATAAAAAAACACTGCAGCCTTATCAATGCCACAGTAACTCTGCCAGAAATAAACTTTTTTTAGTAGTAGGCGCTCCCTCAAACATCACCTCAGCCCCAGTGAGCAAAGGTCCCTCACCAAGCGAGGACAGGATGCTCAGAGCTGCAGCTGGAGCACCCAAGGTGTTGCTCGGCAGGTTCAGGTGACAAATGACCTGCCTGCTAATTAAAAGCTGATTATGTTCTGCGAGAAATTGCTACGAGGAGTTCTGAGGAAATAAAAGGAGAGGCTGCGCTAGGCCTCCCCTCTCTCCTGCCCTTTCTCCCAGCCCTGGGAGGGAGAGCCCTTATTAAGGGTCTCTGGTTGTTCTTTGCTTTCAATTTTATGTAAATCATAATGATTTCATTAAAGTTTTCTTGTTTGTGCCTTGGGTGCAGTGCTGTCTCCTGGCTGGCTCTGCGGGGAAATGTCCTTTTCTTTTTCCTTTTTTGTCTGGCATTCTTTCATTTCAGCAAAACCAGGAACTCTGGTGCTCCTGTTGTCCTGAAAAACAAACCAAGAAATCTGCAAAAAGCTGTGATACTTGAAAAGAGCTGGGAATGCTTAATGTTTGTCCCTGGTTACCTGCCAGGGGTACCACAGCCAGGGGGATGAGGGAGGGAAAACTCCTGGAACCCCATCCCACCCGGGGTGATAAAAACACCTCCGAGTTCCAGGCGTGGGGAAAAATCCAATTCCAGCTCTAAAGGAGCAGAAATAATCCTTTTCCATAGGATGCAAAGCTCTAAATCCCCTGAGCAGTCACAGCCCCCAAAACCTGGGCAAGGAAAGTGTTTTTAGGGGGAATCAAAGCAGGGGAGAAACAGCAAATACCCCTCAGGTGATGAAATAGCCCCCAAAGGATCCCCGGCTGGCAGAGGTGATCCAGGCTCATCACATCCCCCCTGCCAGTTCCTATTTCCAGTGCCACGTCCAGCCTGCCACCTGCAGGTCCCATACCTGGAAAATTAACTATTTCTGGCCAAAACAGCCAGAATTTGGGAAGCACTGTGGCTGTCACACTCACTGAGTTGTGAGTCCCTCAAGGATGTGGGGTTGTCTCTTCATTTTCCTGCTTGGGCACTGTGAAAGTGGGACAGGTCTGAGCTATTCTGGGGTGGAAGGATGCAAATCCCTCAATACACACAATTTCTGTGCTCTCCCTCACTCCCCTCTAATGCAAGTCCACTGCATTCCTTTTATTTCCCCCTCAGCACAAATAACTTTATATGGTGAGTGCAGGATTTTCTCTTTATAAAACTGTGTGTGTTAACCCAACTATAAAAAGGTTGTAGGATTTGATGTTCCTGAAAATATGCAGGAATGGGAAAAGGGAGGCTGGGAAAAAAATCCCGGAAATTCCTAGCTCAGGTGGCAGAGTGGGGTTTAGCTGAGAGAGAAGCCATGGATGAACTCGGTGTGGGGCCAGAGGAGGAGGAGGAGTGGGAGAGGCCTCCTGGGGGCCATCCAGGATCCTTCCCAGAGTATTTTGCTTCCCACATCCCATTTAAAAGCCAGAACAGAGCCTCCAGAACCACATGCCAAGTCAGGGAGGACACATTTATCTGTCCCAGCCCACCTGGAACGGTGACCTGGGATGACACAGGTTCCCAAGGCACCAAAAACTTACCTTGTGCAGTGTTTTCCATCCAGCAGTGATTGCTCATTTAAATGCTTTGTCTCTGCTCCCACGATTTGCACAGCAATGTGCCATTATTGTGTTCATTTATCAATATTACATTATTGTGTTCATTTATCTGTGACTTTTCAGCACAGCTCTTGCCGAAGTCTCCGAGCAGCGTTCACAACGACAATATTTTAGTTTTCTCCTCTTCAGAGTAAATTTTTCCACACCTCATAGAGCTGGGAAGGCTCATTTTAGGAGAAATCTCACCTCCTCTATCACCCTGTGTAGATTCACACTGCTTTTCTTCTAACCCAAATCAAACTCTGACTGCAGCAGCCTGGGCTGGGAGGAACCAGCCCTGTGGAAACTCTCAGGACTCTCTCCCAGGTTTGGCATCATTTTAATTCCCTCTTTGAAGAACCGTGGTGAGATTCTGATGCCCACAGCAGCCAGGACCATGTTTAATCATTAATGTGATACAGGGCCCTCCTTCCCACCCCGAAAAGTAATTCTGTTGAGACTTAAAATGGACAACTGACTGGAGCTAATGATGCAAAACAAGCTGCAGGATTTCAATCAATACTATACAATCCCCCATCTTTATTTCAACAAGAAATTAAGATGGGGAATTCCAACCAGGTGAGCCCCCAAGGAGAGGGGATGTAGCCACAGAGGGAATAGGAAAATTGTTTCCTTGCCAAACCTTCCTGCCTTGCCCAGCAGGGCATATTCTGATCCCAATAAGGCTGGTGGGGGAATGTTATTTCCTTGATGACCCAGTTTTACTCCCTCAATACATGTTTGTGTCGCCTTGGTCTAGCCAGGGGTTTGTTAAGAGCTTCGTATTGGTCACTGGAGCTCCATTCCAGGTATTTCTTCTGTCCCTGTGCTGTTACAGGAGGCTGTACTGGGCTCTGTTTTGGGGAATGGGGGATTTATGAAGGAAGGAATCCTTCCCTGTGAGGGTGGAGAGACCTTGGGATGGATTTCCCTGAGAAGCTGTGGCTGCCCCTGGATCCCTGGAAATATCCAAGGCCAGGTTGGACAGGGCTTGGATCAGCCTGGGACAGGGGAAGGTGTCCCTGCCCGTGGCAGGAGTGGAATGAGACCATCTTTAACATCCCTCCCAACCCAAGCCATTCTGTCATTCCATGAAACACCTTTTATTTTGCATTGTGCATAAAATGACAACATTTAAAACTGCTTTGCAGGGAAACCACTCAGGCAAGGGCTTATCACCCCTGGCTCAGACCACGCTCCCCTCACACCTGCCCCAGCCTGGATCCAGACAGCTCAGCGGGAAATTTCCAGCTGGGATTTGTCCCTCCGCAGCTCTCCAGGGATGCTCCAGCCCAGCAGCTCCTGCAGCAGCCACTTATGCAATGGTTTCGTGGCCTTTCCCTGCGTGCGGCCAAGGCTGGGGAAGCGCATGGAGCTCAGGCTCTGCTGAGGAGTGTTTCTATTCCTGCCTGGAGCTGCTGAGCCTCTGCCCTGCTCTGCGTGGGCTCGGGGCAGACAAACACTCATTTTGTCACTCACTGGGGATCGGAGTGATTCTGCCTTGAACAGAGCCGTGCAGAAGCCCCGAGCTCGGCTGGGGATGGGAGGGATGTGCTGCTCCCTGAGAAAAACCCCTGACTCATTCGTGCATCACCTCCACACCGCAGCCCAGGCCCTAAATGGAATTCTCAGGATGCCTCAAAGTCCATTAAACCCAGCAGAGCTCTCCCAGCCAGGAAAAGCAGGCTGGAGTTTGTCTTTCCATGCATTAACACCACGTGCCGTGAGCATGGAGCTGCCCGTCCTCGCCTGACCCTGGCATGGATCAAAAGATCAATAAGGTTTCTGTTTACATCATTTATCTGTAATTTCAGATGCCTTTGAGCAACAAATCCACTACATTCTTCATTATTCTGACTTAACCAGAAAGCAGCAATCATTTCTCCCCTCAGAGTGGGAGCAGGAGCTGTTTGCTGCTAAATTCAGTGCCCGGTGTGGGTTTGTTCCCAAACTCTGTCCTTGCTGGCTGAGCATCCCAAATATTTGCCGAGCCACTGAGGACAAGGCGGGAAAGACCAACTTCATTTATTTAGCCTAAAGCCCCGGGCAGCACACACGCCGGGCAGCTCTGGTGCCATTTAAATATTTATATAGTGCCATCAGCTGCTTGACCTGTTCCCTTCTTTATTAAACAGATCCTCCTCCAGAGAAACGAATGTGGCTCCTTCCACTTCCCTTGGGATTCAGAGCCAAATCCCACAGTTTGCTGTGACTTGGGGGTGGCATTCTCTTTTGCCATGTGGAATCCCCTGATGATGAACTTTCCTCCTGGTCTGATGGATCACTATTCCAACAAGTGCTTCCCTTCAGGAAGAGAGCCCACGCTCCTCAACCCTCTGTGCTGATTTAATCAGACTTTTGGGAAGAGGAAAATTTGGATTGTCTTAGCCTTCATTATATTTTAATTGATTTTTTTTTTTTAATAGCTTTCCTGATTGGTTTTGAGTTGGTTTTTTAACTGCACTTCCCCTCAGTCATTTTTCATCTGTCTGAAGGAACCTGTCACGTTCTGCAGCCTCCCCCCGTGCCCTGCCCTCGCTCGTTTTTCATTCACCTCCCAGAACCGGCTGCGGGATCTTTCCAATTCCGGGTTATTAATCACCTGGCAGGATCCGAGTTGGCATCTCCACAACAAACCAATAACAAACCTCCTCTCGGCACAGCTCACCATTCATGTTCGGTGTGATTTTTCTCTTACATCCTCCATTATAAATGGATTTATCACGTTGTATCCTCACACCCTGACAGGCAGAGGGTGTTTTTTTCCAGGGATGACGCAGGAAGGTTTGTCCCCACCCTCCTGCCATGGGCTGCCTCCTACGCCTGACAAAGGCACTGGCGTGGATGTTCCCACAGAACCTCCTCTTCTGTGAATCCATGGCTGTGCTGGTGGAATTTTCACCCCTTTTTCACCTGTTTCAGCTTCTGCTCACCTTCCCCACCTCCTCAAGGATTTTCCATCACGTGGAGATCCTTGAAGCCCTCCTTAGATCAAGTTTTCCTTAATTTCTTAGGAAAAAGTCCTCAGCTCTTCACCTGAGGGTTTAAAAACCCTTCTGGGCTTGTGTAGCTATATTTTCCAACACTGTTCTTTGGACTTTTGGTTGCAGCTGGTTTTATTTAAAAAGAAAAAAAAGTTTGGTTTCTGTTTCAAAACCCGACCAAAAAATAATATAACAGTTGCAAACTGTTTTAAATTCATTTGATGTAAAAGAATATATAAAAAAAAAGGAACCATCAGCTTAAAAAAGCCACTTTGTAACCTTCCTAAACAGGATTTGGACAGAACCAGTGAAAGATACCTGGAATAAACCTGCACTGAGCTGGGCTGCAGCTCAGCCACGTCATCAGCAGAGGAAATAGTTCTATTTCATTAATTTTGAAGAAACATGCATAGGAGCTTCTGCCTAATGAATACTAATAGACCCTTTAAAGCTCATTTACCAAATCCTTACAATTAAAGGACAATGGGAGGCATCACTTACAGAGCACATCTGAGCAGCCCCAAAATATCCCATTTGTTTATCCCAATAATTGCAAAATAAAATACATTGATTGCTCCATATTTATGAATTCAAGAGCTATTTGGGACTGCGTTCTGAGTAATGAAGGTTATAAAAGCATCTTAATGCAAAATACAAGGAAAACTTGAAAACTGCATGAAATTTGGGAAATAAGACCTTGTGAGTCAGTCATTTACTCATGTTCTCTCCCACCAAAGCACAGGGAGGATGATGCAAACAGGATGTGGGAGGATTTGTGGATATTTATGAGCAGGTGCTCTTCAGCTGGAGTCAGGTTTGAACTAATTGGCACCTGAGGCAGAGGCTGCCAGGGGATTTCGGTGGGAGCAGGAATTCTTCTGCAAAGGGTCCTTGGGTTCACGGCAGAGCCTGTGCCAGAGTCACGCCAGGCACAGCACATGGGATCTGAGGATGGTTTGGGGTGGAAAGGACTTTGGGTTCATCCCATCCCACCCCTGCCATGTGCAGGGACACCTTCTGCTATCCCAGGTTGCTCCAAGCCCCATCCAACCTGGCCTTGGACACTGCCAGGGATCCAGGGGCAGCCACAGCTTCTGTACGAAATCAATTCCAAGGCCTCACCACCCTCTCAGGGAGGAATTCCTTCCCGATATCCCATCTGACCCTGCCCTCCAGCAGTGGGAAGCCATTCCTATCCCATTCCCCTGTGTCCATGGAGAGCAGCGAGGCTCTGCTTGTGTGTGGGAGCCCTTCAGCCCTCCCTTCCATGGGGTCTTCCCGACAGGAATCCGGGACAGGAGCCCAAACCCACTCTGCTGACTGAGGTGACAGTGCCCAACCTCTGCTCCCTGCCTTTCCCAGGGATGGGGTGGCTGCAGGAATTCGGGCCCTCCAGCCCAAACCTTGCACAAAAGGGTTTCCAGTCAAGAGCCACCTGCTTCCTTTTATTTCCAGTCTGGAGTCATTTAATTTTGCCATTGTTTGCTCTACAAAGACACAGAATTTTGCCAGTTTTTTCTGCTTTAGACCAAGAAGCAGCTGTAGCACAGAGCAGGCAGAGGAACCTCAAGGACTCCAGTGGTTGTCAGGGAATGTCAGAGGGGTGTGCATGGCTGGGCTCAGGGATTTCCCTGTGGGAACACGGATGGCACAGGGGGTAAAGAGAAGCATCACCAAAAGGGCAAGAATCTCCCATTGCGTTTAAACCGCGGAGCTGAACCCCAGCAAAGCAGACCCCAACTGCACGACTTGGCTTTGCTGAAAAATACCCACCAGGCACTCGGGTTTATTCCCAGGACTTTGGGCACCTCTCCATGACATCCATCCCCTTACAGTTTCCATATTTCCTGGTTAAAGCTGTGCCTCCAGCCCTGCTGGACCTTGGTTATCACCTGCTAACAAAGCCCTGCATCTCTCCCAGGTGAGAGGAACCAGACTCAGGGGGTTCTCAGTGGCTCTTCAGTGATTTTCATTATTTTTTAACCCATTTCTCTAAATCCACAAACACTGTTTTCAGTTCCCAGCTTTAACGCGCCCATCCATCCCTCCTCTTATTTCCCCTCATTCAGAAACCACCACCTGCAGCTCTGGGAAGGGATCAGCCTCTCAAAACACACAGATCACCCCCAAAATGCTGCCAGCCCCAGCCAGTCGTGGTGACAGCACCTCTGGGGAGCAGCTGGATGGTGGTGATCAGCCCCAGACCCACCAGCCCATCCATCAGGGCTGTTCCTGGGGGAAAGCAGCTCCACGAGGCTGCAGAACTGACATGTACAGCCTTTAGGACTGAGATTTAATAATTTAGTGTTTTTTTCTTCCAAGCATCGTTTATTAGCTCTTTACAGAGCTGTTTGCTGCTCACTCAGGAACTAAAGCCAATATTCTTTGCGAGCGTGCAGCTCTAATGCTGTTAAACTTCACAAAACCCATCAGCTGGGGATTTGGCCCCAGGTATGAACAACTGAGGAGGAAAACAGCAGTGTTTTCCTGCCTGCCTGTGGATCTCAGGGGCCTGGCAGGCTCTTGTTGCAGATCCTGGCTGGACATGGCTCTTGGCCATGGTCACATCCCCCATGGAACCAGTGGCTTGTGCCAGGCAATGAATGGTTTGGACTCCCACCAAAATCTCCTCTGAGTCATTCTGATACCTTAAAATGCTGAGCAGGAAGCCCTGGAAAAGACGGAGGAAAGCTTTCCCTTTGCTCTTTCTTATGATTATCTTTTATTTCTTGAATTCTTTTGCTTCAGTGGATTCTGAGGTGGGAGCACTGCTGAAGTCCCACACATGGGGATGGCACCAGAAATGTTCCAGGGCAGAGCACTCACAAAATCAGGCTGAATTCATCAGCAGTTTCTTGCATCCCAAATAGTCTTTTTTAGCTGATGCAGGATGGGGATTAGCCACCAAACCTGCCCTGGGAGGAGCAGCAGAAAGCTGTGACACCTCATGCAGGTGCTGTCACATCTCAGGTGCATCCCCTCCGAGGTGCGGAGCTGTGTCATTCCCATGGAAACATCGCCGGCCCGGGGAAGGGATGTGGCCGTGGTTAAGTGGCCCTGACACTAATGACATAATTAGCTGTGTTAAAAGTCATGGCAGGGAGCAGCTACTCTGTTTCCAGGGTGACTGAGGTGCCATAAATAACAATGTCCAGCGGTGTTTCCATAGAGCCTCCGGCCGGCAGAGAGGGACAGAGGGTCCTTCTTGGGCAGGAGATGGACACGGCCAAAGTTTCCCTTTTGCCTCCCAGACTGGCAAAGACAACATCACCAAGCCTCACCCAGACCAAGGCAGCAGCTCCAGGCTGGGATCCTTTTTCCTCAGCTTTCCACGGGCACTGAGCACCCCTTGTTTGGTACATTCACAGGAGCACAGATTGGTTTTACCTACACCACGCCCTCTCCAGATTGGTTTTACCTACACCACGCTCTCTCCAGATTGGTTTTACCTACACCACGCTCTCTCCCAGAGCCCTTCCTCAGTTTCTGCCCTAGGACCTGTGTTCCTGTTATGACCTGACTTACAAACCATGGGGAAAAATCCCATTTTATTTCAGGAAAGCACCTAAATGTACCCAGGGCCATGTCTCAGTGAAAGAAGAGCACTTGGATGGAAACACTTGTGACACTGTGGTTTCCAACAGTAAGAATTGAGAAATCCCTTCACAGAATACTGTATTTAAAGGTCTTTCCCAGCCTAAATGATTCTAATGTTCCACAACTGCGTGTTTGGGATGGAACTTCTGGTTTGATCGGTTTTAAGGAGGCGTAATGAGTTGGTACTTTAATATGAGAAGGTCACAGCTCTTTCTCCTGGCCTGGGGCTAAATCAGCCATTCAAGGCAGGGGGTGAATCCAGATCCTTGCGTGGACAACGCCATTACCTGGGATCATATTATCCCTGCCAGGGATAAGCAGGCAATACAATAAAAAGGATCTATTCCCACATCCATTGGGATCCTTGAGACAGCACCGCGAGCTGCAATTTCAGCCTATTGTCTGGAAAATGTCAGGAGCTGAGAAAACGCTGGGGGAAGGAATTGTTGGCGTGAATGTCGAGAGCACTGCGGGATCACATCATCTCGAGCTGGGAATTGTCATCCTCCTGCTGCTCCGGTGGGAAAATGGGAGGGCATGGCCGGCCCTGGGTGGCTCTTGGGATGTGGAAACACTGCTGGCTCCGTATGTGCAGAAATGCAGGGACGCGTGGGCAGCATCCTCTCCCTGTCTGTCCCAGCAGCAAGGCAGGAGTGAGAATAAACTCCTATCGACAACAGGATGGGAATATTTATAGGAAAATTAAATAGAGGATGGAGGGAAGGGGTTTCTGTTGGAGGGAGTGGGGCTGCGTCATGGAGGGCTTTGCTGCTCTCGTGCACCCAGACATGAGGAAAATGAAATAAAAATGACATTATCTTGGGGATGTACAAGCACACAGTGCCCATAAACATCCATGATCTGCATCCAGTTCTCCAGAGGACTTATTTTTACTTTTATTTTGGACTCCTAGGCAGAGTGAGCAGCCTTCGAGTGTATTTATTACTGTCTTGAATTGCTTTCCATGGTAACTAATTGTGATTTCCGAGGCACAGGTTCAGCAATGGCACAGGATGAAATGGAGCTGAATATGGAGGCAGCTGGGAGAGGAAAATCACTTGCTTATGAAATAGTATTTAATGATGGGGATTGATGGAGCAGAAAAAATGGGGGTGGCAGGGACTAGAACACAAACCAGCTCTCTCTCAGCTTCATGTATTTCCTCAGATTTTGAATTCCTCAGGAAAGCATCTGGTGAATATTTAAGGAAGGGGAACTCCCCTATATGTGCTGCCTTCTCACTTCCCCGCTTTCCATTTTATTGAGGCAAACTCTTAAAAATCCAACTGTATAAAACAAATGAATCAGGAAATTAAATTATTATTAAATGGTGCTTGCTGGTTAAAATAATGAGAGGGCTTTTCCAAAAATGTATCCATTGCAAGGTAAAAAACAGGTGAAAAAACCCTGTTATGAGCAATGTTGGATAAAACTGAGGAAAAAATGTTTCCCTGGAGTGCAGGGGTCTCACTGCCTTCTCAGACCCAGAGCCTGGGATGGCTCTGGTGCCCACGGGAGAGCTGAGCAGAGCTGGGAAAACACTGAGCACCATTTTGAGTCAATTGGGAATTTCCAAGCTCTCACATGAGGTCAAAACATGTTCCTGCCTCTCCTCTGCAAGACTCTGAGAGCCCATGGGATTTAACAGCTGTGACTATTAGCCCAGACAAAAAACAATATTGGCTTGTCCTTTTTAAAAAACTCTGAATTAATAAACAGGAGTGCAAGAAACAGTAGTGCAGTTTCATCCCATGAAACAAAAAGCCCCCTAAAAATTCCCAAACCCAACTCCCCAAACCCCAGAAAATCCAAGTAAACAATCAGAAATGAAACTGTGATGAGTGTGGTTATGTTGCCCAGCTAAACCCCACAGGTTTGTGGGAGTTTCTCCAACCTTGGTCCAATATCACCAAAAATCCTGAATAAATATGGGATTTATGGGGATGTGCATTCAGCATAGGAAAAATGAACCCTCTATCCATATGTAAAGTCAAATAATTTGTCATTGAAGTATTAATTTTATTGACCCAGCAGACAGTCAGGTTTTTTATATAAATATAGAGATGCAGGCACTTCAAATGCAAGTATCTGACACAAGTTCGGTGGCAATGAGCACAGAGCATTCCAAGGGATGAGGCTGCTCTGGAACCTTCCCCGTGGTCTGTCAGGATGAATCTGAGTCTGTGGTTTATCCACCTAAGGATAACCAAATTTTCATCTCTCTTGCAGTTCCCCCACTGCAGTTTGGCTTCCAGAAGAAGCCTGCCTGCTCCGGGTGACATCCAAAGGGAGCAATGAAGGGATCACAGGAAACCACACGTTAAATAAAATGTTCTTTTAATGATCACCCCCCAAATACCCAAAGGCACCAGTCAACACCGTGGACTAATGACCTACAAATTGGTGGGATTCTTACACATTTGTAGCATTACAATACTTTTTCCACAGCTTCAGATGGCACATTAAGAGGAATATTTCATCTGCAACAACTTTGTCCTGAACGCCCTTCCATTTGATTAATTTAACAGAAAAAGGATCAAACCAAAACCGAGCTCGCTTCTGTCCTTTCTCCAGGTATTCCTGCAGCTCATCTTGAATCCACACCTGTAGAAGTCCAAATTTATTCCCAATTTATCCCTGTAACTCCTCTAACACCGCTCAAATCCCCTCACAGATCCGCAGGCTCCGGGTAACACACGGAGAGGCAACGCCTCCACTGAGGACAATTTGCATTTCTGTTATCCATTGCAAAAACCTCTGTAACGTGTTGAGTATAAAGCTCACAAAATACATTTTAAAGGAACTACCATAAAGTATTTGCTTTAAATAGACCTTTTACAACAAAACACAAAATTCAAAGGACATTTTTTTAGGAAAGCACTTGAAACTGTAACACTTAGGTCCTGACAACATTAGATTACTTTAAGCTGCAAACCCTAAGAAGTTTTGTGATTAAATAAAATCAGCATTACAATTTTCAGGCATTGTAATCATTGAACAGATTGTAATGATGAGATATAATTATAATGCAAACATGAAGCTCAGGAGACTGGCACTGAGAAAACTCTCAATTTTTTGTAGATTTATATCTGCACATGATAAAATCAGTAACAACAGGAGAAGAGGTTCCAATATTTCATCCTACACACTGCTATCAGTGTTTTGCAAGCAGAAGTCAATACATCATCCCCTTTTGAATATTACTTTACAGAGTCACTATGACCTTGGAAAAAACCTCCAGGTCAATTACTGCTGCCAGGTATCAACAGAACATCTGGAAGGAAATAATTAAAACCATCAGGTCTTGTTAATTGCCCCTGTAGGTGTAGATACACAAGATTTTATATACGCAAGGCTAAATAAAGTACATATATATGCTTACATATACAAAATCATAACCTCAACCTTCAGAACTGAACTACCTCTAGGTAAGAAATATAAGACCTTTTTCCATAAATTTAAAGGGTTTATTTATACCTGAGAGATTTTTGCATATTGATGTCGCTGTACCTTTGCCTGTAGGTGCTCCCCTAAGTCCTTCCTCTTTCCTGGGGTCCAAAGCCCATTGCAGCCAGGGGGATTCTTCCCACCAGCTCCACAGACTTTGGCTGAGCCCTTCCTTACCTAACCTGGATGAACAGAGAGGTGACAGAATTCAATATATATTTAAATAAAGTTCTGTACAAGTGCACAGGCTGGTTTGTACAAATCCACAGCGAGTTCACTACTCCTGATACTTCTACAACATCTGATTTAAAAAGAATTATAGTTCTTTACCCAATGCGTGTTTCTACTTGTTGCTTAGAGAACAACTCAGTGAAGAATTTTTCTGGGTATTGGATCACTGGCCATGCAAGACATGCTGAAAATGCTCCTTCCTGCCTGACCTGTTTCCTGGTTCTTGGGAAGACCAAATCATTTTTCCACCCAACAACCAAGAAAACCAGGAGTGGAGGAGTAATAAATCAATGTGGCAACACTACATTAAGGTCACAGGCCAGTGCAGATGGACTGAGACTTTCCAACAAATTTAGGGAGATTAGGAGCCCTATTCCGCCTGAAATTTAAGGCATTTGGATGCCTGATTCCCACAGGTTCCCCAGTCCAGCTCTCAGCTCCTCAGCCCTGCAGATCCCAAGCATTAGCAGGGACATGACCCACCGTAAGGCTCTTACAGAATTTCACAGTGCTATTTTATATGGCAAATACCAAACTAAATGTAAAGGTTCCCTTTGTCATCCAAACAGTTCAGTTACAACAGAAATAAAAGGAATCCACCATGTCTCACTTTGTTTTGTCCCTGATGGGGGGAATTCCCTAGGAATGCTTTCATGCAAATATGGTGTTACCATAGCTGATCATGGAGCAATTTGAATTGATGGTTTTATTAAATACTGTTTAACCAATGGAAAGGGATTAGTGGAAGTGGAATAAAGTGTGCTTTCAGACACCAAATTGGACATACCTGAAAAGTCAGCAAAAGTAACAGTACTATATTCATGAAAGACATCACAAAATGAATCAGCTTCATCAGCAAACTCTTCTTATGTTGCAGAAATACCAATTTTTTGCATGGTATTTTACAGAAAAAAATTACTTTAGTGATGATGGTCAGCAAAGCTGTCTCTGAACAATTCTTCGTTCAAATGCACAGGAATATAACAGAGAAAAGGGAAGCTACATTTCACTGGCCATTGGACTTTACAGACCTTAGAAAATTTAGAAATGTTTGATTTAAGACAGCACATTCATGGACTACATTTCAGTGTAAAATAAATCAAACTCTTGTGCCCAAGTAAAAGACATTCCCAAGACCTGACACCTGTTGCAAACGGATGCAATGCAGCTCCTGCTTTGGAGCAGGACGAGATGAGGATGAACAGGGACAGGGACAACACGGCAACACATGAAGGCAATGTAAGAAACTCTACAGCTTGCATGTCCAGTTGGCTGTTCCCATTTTACACCCACATCCCTTCCAAACCTCCTTTTCACACAATTCCTTCTTGGTCCATATTCCTTTTCCCACGTTTGGTTTGGTGACAGCACCTTAGATCCACCTGTCCCAAACCTGCTCATCCTGGAGGGAACCCTCTGACTGTCACTGCTACAAACACTTTGCAACCCCAGAGCGTGTTTCCCTTTCCATGTTTCCACATTTCCGTAATTCAGGAGCTCTCTGGCACCATTTCCAGCACCATTACAACCTTCATGGAGCAACTGGCACAGGGAGGCACTTACGTGACATGTTTAAAACTTATCTTTGGTAAACACTCACACACACACAAATGCGTAACTCATGTTTTGCTTCCTGATTGTAAATCCTCGTTTGCTACTGGTGGATGTGTGCAGGTATCTAAACACAGACAGGACTTTACCAGTATAAAATAGTTTTTCAAATGCCACTGCCAAGGATTTGTTTTAATTCACCTAAAAATAGCACAGTCCTGGGCTTTTGGAGTTTTTTCCTGACTCTGTTGCGCATTAGAGCAGCTCTGATCAATAACAAATTAGCAATAGAAAGCGAGCCCGATCTGCTCAATTTTCACCTCCTTTCTCATTCTCTTGCCTTGGTTTTCAAGACCAATTTAATCAGAATAGTTGTATCTCTTACAGCTCTCATTGTCTGTGGGGCAGATCCTGGGCTCTGACGCTGCACAGCTTGAGCAGCCAAACCTTCACTGGGACCAGTGGAAATTTTGGACACACAAAATGCTGAGTCTGCTCTTGGTAGGGGCATTTCCCACTCACCAGTACCAACCAGTACACTGGGGAGGGGAGCGACCTCGTCTCTCTGACTGACCTGAGAGTGATCAGCAGAGCTCACACCACCAAGAGATGACCCATCAATGTGTATTTTCAAAGGTGTTGCAAATAAATGTTGCTGGAACTGCATGGATAAAACCAAGGGATGATTGACTTCGACGTACCCAGAGCACTGCCCCTTCAAACATCAGGCATTTCTACAGAGAGGTATTTCATTGGCTTCAGTTTTCATTGACAGCATTTAAATTTTCCTTAAGAATATTTTTTTTTTTAGAACCCAGAACTTAGTGCACTTCATTTTTAAAAAATTAGAATAATTTATATCCTTCTCTTTTCATTGCAAAAAAATACAGCCCGAACACACGTCAAGGTATAAACACTTCACGAATGACAGACACTTCACTTATTTCACCTGCTTAATGGTGAGTTAGACATTGATCAACCAAACAACTTTGGCAACTTGCACAAAAATACGTCCTTAACTCAAAAGTGCTGATAAAACTCGCTTTAATGAGGCCTTTATTAAGGAGAGAACTGGAAAGAGAGGAGTGGTGAGTGCTTGGAGGTCGGAGCGTTCCTACACCATCCCACTCTGGAGCTGTATGTGGAAAGGGTACGGCTGGTAGAACACAGTGGGCTGTCCATGAGCAATGTAGTAGTTGCTGAAGTTTCTGTCACTGATATAGGGAGCAGGCTGATAATAGCACGTGACATTGGCCACGTTCGGGATGATGTTTTGCTCTCCGAGCACTTTTAAAGCCAGGATTGTGATCATGTTGAGGGTTTGCCTTCGCTCGTGTCCCATGAGGCAGACTGTGCTGTTGTTCACCACCCCACGCAGGGTCATCAAGTAGTCGTACTTGCTCTTCTCCTCTCCGATGAAGTGGTTGCGCAGGTAGGACTCGATTTTCCTCTGCTGCTCGGCAACGTCGGGAAAATCAATGAAGAACCTGGAGCACATATAACGTTCCAGAGATTTAATTTCAGCCTCATCCGCCGGCTTAAAGTCACGGACCAGGAGGTTGCTGTACTTCAGGAGGCCGCCTCCTCTGATCTCCTCCGGGTTCCTGGTGGAGATCAGTTTGTATTTCAGGTGGTCCATGGCTTCGTCGAAGTCCCCGTACATGCTCTCGGCGATGACGGCGGGGTGACAGTCCTGTGTCAGGGGCCGGTCTGTGGCCCTATAGACGGCCAGGATGGAGTCCAGGATGATCTGGAAGGAGTCCACGCTGAACTCGAACTGCCGCCGGAGCGAGCTGACGAACTTCAGCTCCACGTTCTTGCCGCTGTTGTTGGACAGCGAGATGAGGCTCCAGCGGTCGTGGTCAGTGGAGACTTTGACCATCTTCTGCACGTAGGCATCTTTCATGGTCTGAGCCGTGATTTTTTGCTTGTTAACGCATTTTGGCAAGAAGTCCAATAGGCAATTAAGAACTGCTTCCTTAACGACCTGGAACTCGATCTCACTGGGAAGTTCCACTCCAAAAATGATGTCCAGGTCCTTGTAACTGGTTCCATTGTGCTTCACCAGGATGTGGCTGGCGGTGGAACCGTTCAGGCGGATGTCCCTAACGTGGATCTGCTTCTCAATGAGCTGCTCCTTTACCATATGGATGATATCCTTTGGCTTTACCTCCAGGGTTGGAAAATTTCCTCTCCCATGAATAGGTATAGCCTCACCCAAAACCTGATCCAGGATTTTAATCTGATCCCAGGTGAGATAACTGAATCTGTGGTCCAAGTCCTCAGTCATTGTGATGTCAGTTGGCTAAACAGGGAGAGAGAGGAATTACAGACAAATGTTAGAACTTCCTGGAACACCAGCGAGGACATTCCACTTGGTTATACCAAACTTCCTCCCCCGGTGTGGTGACAGAGCTGTTCATTTTACAGAGACACAACCCCAGTTAATGGTCTGAGTCAACCACTGCACTTGTCACAAGCTTTTAATTGAATTTTAATGTACTTGGGCTTTAATCCTGCTGAGAAGACATCACGTTATTGTATAACCCATGACTCAAAGTAAATGCAGCAAACCATATAGACCCAATTTAAAACTACTCAAAGGTTAATAACACAAAATACTTGGTGGTTCTAATGAAACTCCAAACAAATTTCACCACGAAGAGCTAAAATGAACAAAATGAGCAAATTTGCTCTTTCTCTCCTGCCTAGAGATCTTCCCTGATATTCAGTGACTTGAATACTTAAAACTACAAAAAGACCAGGAAGTTTTTTGTGAAAACCTGGAATGATACAACCTGCTCCCTGGTTATCCAGCCACATGCCTTGGATGAACTTTGGTCTCTATGGATCATCTAAATACACACATCCTTTGATATCACTTGTGGTTTAAGGACTGGATATCTGATAATAGTTAAGCTGTTTCCACAATGTTTCTGAGGAAAATACTTCCCTTCTAAGCCATTAACCATGTTTTACATTAATGTATCAATGCTGCAAGTCGTGGTTTGCAGATCCAGTGAGAAAATCCCCTTCCAGAGAAAGAACCTCAAGAAAGCCTGTAAAGAAGCACCTATAGAATGCATGGGATAAAGCTCAGCTTTGGGAACTTCTCAGTTTAAAATGATATCTTGACTGCACAGCATCACATTTAGCAAGGAGATGAGACACTCAGGTGGTGTCCAGGTGGGATCTGAAAGGGCTCAGTGAGGCACCAGCCTGGTGGAAGAAGCGCCTTTGGGAATCTGCCAACACCCAGAACCTGCTACCGAAACACCCACGAGTGTTTCTGCAGCCAGATGGCTCAAACATATTCTTTCTGCCAAAGCCCAAGAATAAAAATAAAGTAAAATCATACTAAGTAATAACACTTCTGAAAAGTCTCCACTGTTGTTTCTTAACCAGTAGTGACTCCATATGTACGTTGTCATACATTCTCCTTCCCTCGCCTTCAGATTCCACGTTCTGGAATATTTTAGTAATTTCAAGTAACTTGTGAGCTGCCAAAAGGCTTGGGAATATGACAGAGCTCTATTTCACGTACTTCTGCTCTAATTTCAGCTCCCATTAAGCTGATCACGAGCATATGTAATTCCAAGCACCTTCCTGGCCTCACGACAAAGAATGGGACTAACCAGATGTTTGAAGTTGAAGGAATGTTTTTAAAGTTGGATAAAGCAGGATTGAAGTTGGGAATTTAATTGACAGTGTGAAGGTCTTGGAATCAGTCCCATAGTTCTGGCACAGCCATGTAGCTCCTGGCATCGTGTGCACAGTGTATAATTACACATACATAACAGGTATGTTTTCAGGTGTATTCAGAAATAAACACATTTTTCCTGCAGGTAGGACACAACATTTGAACTGAAAAGGAGAGAAATTGCCATCCACAGCACTGCCAATTTTACATGCTAATGATTTCACTGTCAAATATTCATTACAATTCCATGCTTATTCCTTTAAAACTATTGCTATGCATCCTTCAGAGCCTTTATGAAAACTCAGTACAATATGATCCTAAAAAACATCTGTTACAGAAAGTCAGGAAGTGGGACAACCTTGGGTAGAGGCAGGTTGGAAGGAGAGGGTTTTGTTCAGATGTTTTTGCTGCCATGTTTTCCCCTCACTCATTCATAGAATCACAGAATTAAGGTTGGAAAAGACTTCCAACATCATCAAGTACAGATTTTCATATGCCAGATTATGGTGGACCAGCCCCTAAGATCCTCTAGCAAACTTTTAAGTGTCAGAATTGTTGTTTAAGCAGTAGTTTTTATTATGCCATTTGTCTGATACTGCAAAACTTTGACCTTTTTGAGGCTGATGCTCTGATGTAAAAAAAAAAAGGGAGTCAAGAAGGGAACGTTGAAATTCATTCCCCTTTTAGCAGAGGGACCCTCTTCAAACACTTGGAAAGTCAGAAGACGGTCATATCCCTAAATAAGCTTAGAAATCCTTCCTTTATTGCTACATGCTTTTAGGTATTTCAGATGTTATTGCAATATACTGACGATTGAAACTGAAAGGAGAAGGTAATGTCAGTAAATCTCTCTTTTGTGTTGAAGAGTCGTCCCTCAAAATGTCATTTCTCTGAAGTGATTCCTGGAGAATCTGGGGAGGCTTTGGGAGCTCAGAGTCTCAACATGAATGTTTTATGATAAATGTTAAAAATTATGTGCTGAAATAACACCTTCAACTTTGACAAGTAAGGAAAATGTACTAAGAAAAAGCCCCAAGATTTAAATTTTCAAAAATATAATTAATTTGCAGGTAAACCCAAATGAACTTTTTTTTGGGTTTACTTTTTTAAAAATTATTTTTACTAATTTGCTACCAGTTTGCAACCCAATACTTAACCCTGCACTCTCCCACTCTCTGCCAGATAAAATGATGAGGACAAACAGTTTTCAGGGATTTTTCTTTTCTTTTACATACACTGGCTAGAAAAGCACAGAATAAGATGGATCAGACCCAGTCAAGTTTTGTGATATATTATGCTTATTATAAGGTTAGAAAAACATGTCCCTGATTCAACTTTCAACTTGTCCTTGAGTGGTCACCTTCAGCTGATAAAATGGTCCCAACGTGGAAAAATGTTTGGATACTGTTGGATCATTAAACATAATATTGTTGAATTTTATTATATATTTTACTATTGAATTCAGAGGCTCTAATTTTCTTTTTGGACCAAGCAACTCAGAGTTTGGGCTTACAATGATGCTAAAATGTTTCATTAACCATCTCTCAGCACTCCGCCATGCACAAGCTTCATCAAAAAAATCCAAGCACATCTGACTTTACATCTGAATGAGGAAAATCTGCCATGCTAATGACAGCTTTCATGTTCCCCACAACTTTCATAGAAACAGATACTTACAGTCTAGAGAACAGTCTCATCAAATTTAGCTCATATTTTACTGATAAACTGTTTAGATTCTCTTTTTATATATTCCATAATGTTGATTCAGTGTGTTTTCAAAGGCTTTGCCATGTGCTGGCATTTTCAGGCAGGATACAGCTGAAATAGTTTTTGTGCAGCTGTGGCAGCTCCATCCTCTTCCCTTTGCTTCTATCTGCTCCCAGGCTTTTCTGTTTACAATAAAGGTTGGCAATACTTAAACGCTCCAGTTCTTTTTATTTTGCGCTTGAAATCAGTTGCACAGGGATCTTTTACAGATCACAGAATTCCAGATTCGGTGAGGTTGGAAAAGCCCACCAAGACCACTGAGTCCAACAAGTGCCTGAGCCCCACCTTGTCACCCAGCCCAGAGCACTGAGTGCCACATCCTTGCACACCTCCAGGGATGGGGACTCCCCCACCTCCCTGGGCAGCCCTTCCAATGCCTGACTGCCCTTTCCATGAAAAAATTCCAGCAGATGTCCAACCTGACCTTCTCCTGGTGCTGGAGCTGGAGGCCATTTCCCTCATCCTGTCCCTTGTACCCTGGGAGAAGAGGCTAAAAAAGAGATGTATAGCAAAATGTCTTGGGAGCTGTCGTGGTGGCCTTGTTTTGAGGGATCACTCCAGAAACACCCACAGAAACTCTGCCATTCCTCAAATCCCTGTACTGGTTTTCCTGCTTACACCTTACATACATCATTAACAATTCCCATGATCTCCTGCTAAAGCTTTATTTTAATTCAAAGATCCATTTCTCTATTAAGCCAAGCATTTGGAAGTATTTTGCTCACTTACTTCAGGACTGCAGCTGGCATAAGATCCAGAGGCAGGGAAGGTCAAATGTGGAGGGAGTTCCAGCTGCAATTTAAACCCATACGAGACAAGGAGAAGCAGTAAAGCATCTGGGGGACCTAAATGGGGACATATTTAAACTGGTTTGACAGTGTTTTCCATGAGTTTTTCCTTCCATTAATGTTAATGCAAGTGGTGAAGGCAGTGTTTATTTATCCTGTTATCAAGAGATAACGCATGAATTGCCATCAGTTTTCAGTCCAGTTACCATCGAGTTTCCCTGCAATAACAAACGATAACTCCAGACCAGATGCTCTTCCGTGGCAGATAAGGCTGCAAGGTGGGCAAAATGCACTGCAAAGCAGTTGGCTTTGCCACAGAATGTCACCTTCAAGGGCACAGAAAGTAAACACAAGAGGAGGCTTGATACCCAAAAATGTGTCCTACTTTTTCCACCCAACCCAAGGAACATGGGTATTGGCTTTAAGGGAAAGAGTGCAGGGTGGGATGGGATCTTGGGAAGGAATTCTTCCCTGTGAGGGTGGTGAGGCCCTGGCACAGGTGCCCAGAGGAACTGCGGCTGCCCCTGGATCCCTGGAAGTGTCCAAGGCCGGGTGGACAGGGCTTGCGGTGCTCCAGACTATGGATGTTCCCCTGCCCATGGAACAAGATGGGACGTAAGGACCCTTCCAACTAAACCATCCTGGGATCCTGTGTTTCTACTGGAATGTTCCAGGATATTGGCTTGATGAGCTGGGAGTGCTCATGAGGCACAAAATGAGGAGTTTAATTTGGGCACCCAGTATGAAATCATAACTTATATTGTGTCATGCCGGATATTTGGGGTTTTTTGGATGTCCCATTTTTCCATCATGACTCATGGTACACTCATTCTTAGCCAGGTGGGGATCCTCTCACAGGGCAACATTTTCAAGGGCCAATTTATCAGGACTTGATATCAGTTCCCACAACACATGAGGCTCCTCACAGGACCTCCAGTCCAAACCAACCAAGCCCCGTATAAAACATGAGACCACCAGTATCTCACTTGCTCTAAAATACTTTAATAACTTAAAAGAAATAGCTGTCATGTGCAATATTTACTCTATATGGGGCTGTGGTCATCCCTGAGAAGTTCCTGCTTGAGGAGAAGATTATTTATACTACCAAGCACATACTATGGACTAAGTCCTGAATAATATTCCCAGCAAGAATGCAAAACCCCACAGACTCACCGTGGCAGGATGACTGGAAGCGTGTATTCCAGCGGAGTTAATAGGATGAGTCACTGGATCATTTGGTAGAAATATGAATTGTCATCTTGTCACTGACAGAAACACGAAGCTCCCTGGGAAAGCTGCAGGAAATAAAACCCAACAAACAATCACATTCATTTGGAGATCAGTGTTAACCACCAGTCACCTGCTGGACATAATAAATGATGCATTAGAGCCTGGCAGTCCTGCAGGTATAACCACAGCCTTTCGAGTTGGGAATGATAAGGTAAAAGTAGTGGGAAAAGCTCCAAAATGCTTATAAAAACCCTGGGTTTCAGGTCATGCTTAATCCTCTGCAAGGATATTAACAAACTTGCCATTTTCCCTATGGGATTTGGAGTGGGAATTCAACATTATTAATAGACATGCAAATTAGCAGGGATGTAGTAGAATCATATAAAATTTAGAATGAATAATAACTCAGTAGAATGAAGTATTATGAATTGTGTAGTGGCTTTAGATTCTTTCTCTCAGAGTATGCAGCTTTCACAAAGGTCTTGTTTCCTGGCCCATGAGATTGTTGGTTCATTTAGAGTAAGCCCAGGATCCTGTTGCTGGAATTTCCATGTTCATTGACTGGCTATGCTGGCATGACATATTTCTGTAAATATTCATATGCTGTCATAAAGGCACTTCCTTATATTTGTTTCTCATTTCAAACACGTGCTGACAATCAGTGTTCTCAGGCTTTCCTTCCAAGAGTTCCCATTCCAGCACTCCATCCTGCAAAGTTCACAACACCCACTCAAGGTTCCCTGACTATCCCAAGCAGGGCCTGTCCACTGAATGGTTTGATATTTACAGGAATTTTCACCTTGTTGAGTTGTGTTCCACAATATCAATTTTTATGTTGAAATTATATATGGTTCTTAGTAAAGATAATTTTGCAAGTATGATTTAAATGTAAATATCTGCATAATCTGCAGGAAAAGCTGAAATAATAGCCCAAGAAGGTATGGACTGTGTTATTCATTTTATTAGGAATATTACAGATTTTTCCTCCATGCTACAGCAGGCAGATTTTTATCCCTGAAAATGCCATTTTACTGCTGCCAGAAGCACAGCACTTGCTTTGCTTACCCTGTGGGGACCTGTCTGCTGTGCCAGGGCCTGTCTGCGACTTTCATTTGCTTTCCAACTCCTGGTGGGCTCCTAATTAGCTGAATGCATGTTCCTGACCTGCTCCCAAATCCATGCACTGATGGCTCCCATTGGCTGCTGGAATAAAGGGTTAAGTCTGGCAAGGGCTGAGCTCTGCTCTGAGCCTGGCACTGAGCAGCCAGTTAGGCCTTGATGGCAAAGGAAAGAGTTCTGGGCTGCTTAGATAAAACATTCTCAGCATGTGAAGTCTGGAAAAGTCAGACGAATCAGTCACTTCGCAAAAAAAAATATGAACTTATTTTTAACTCTGAAATATTGTTATTTCTTTCTGTGCAAGGATGGAAGGTTTAATGGATATATGATATCCATTAATGGATATATCACCATGATGAACAGATTAACACTGGAGCAGAATTTATGGCTTCCCCTGGTGATATTTAGGGGAAGAAGTGAGAGAGACCTTTATAGCTTTTTTTCTTTTTTTTTTTTTTTAGAAGAAGAGGAGGCATATTATATAATATGTTCATGGAAGCAGCAGCTGAGATAGATGAGCTGCTTTGCCTACTGGGACATTTTTCCCAACAGCTGTTTTTTATTGGCTCAGTCACCACAGGGAATACACTCAGGGTTCCCAGGATTTTTTCAGCTGAAGGAAAAACAAAAATAAAAATTACTATGTCAACAATTACCCTGTGTTTTAAAGAGAGTACTTCCCTGTTCCTGAATTCAGGATGCGAATTGTGAAAATGGGCACCAACAAACTCATTCCCAAGCCTTTTCCCCCAGTGCCTCTGTGCCTAAGGAGCACAGGACTATCCTGACATCCAGCAGGGTCTGGGAGATCACACGTGGCTCTGTGCCCTGGATTTCCCTCTGAGCCACGACTTCCCAGCTGGTCACTCCTGTGGGTGTCCCCACTCCCAGGTCCCTTCCTGAGGAATGTTGACCCTCAAACCTTCCTGGTGCCCATGTCTCCCATGGGCTTTGGTGGACGTGGAGATTGCTCAGAGTTCTCCCAGGGCATTTCAAGGTGATGCCCCCCAAACTGGCAGGAAGCAGAGCCAAGTATCCAAGAGATTCCTTCCTCCCTCTCTCTGCCTGCAGCTTCCCCTGACTGCTCTGCTCAGCTCCTCAGACTAATCCCAAAATCTATTTACTCACTCGAGATCCCAGTGACTCAATCCAAATCTCACTTATCAAAAACTCTCATTATTATGACTAAACTGCAGCAAAAGCAGGCAAGATAAAAATTGAAACAATCCTTCTTTCCCATCTATTAACCATCTTCATAATCATCTCTCCTCTTCAAATGCCAGAGGAAGAGGGATGAGCGATGCCATGTGCCACTGCAGCCCTAATGCTGGGCTGCTTTCAGGGTAAAAAGGGCATTACAAAGTCAAGGCTCTCCTCAGGAACTCTCCAGAATCATCCTCCCCTCATCTGCACCAAAGGACAACCATCAAATATCCCCAAGAACTGCCCTGGTCACTAAACCATGAGAGGATCCTCCAGGATCACATTTCTGTGTGTTTTGAGAGGGCTCCAACACAACCACATCCACTGAACAGATTTCTCTTTTATGACTGATCATACCCCAAAAACCCTTGCTGGAAGCTGCATTTAGTTCTTTCAGTCAATGCAGTGTGGGGTTTTTCCCTCTGAATTAGTACTGAGCCACTGGGGTATTGAGGGTGGGTTTTGATGGTTCATCCAGAGTGGATTTGTAGTTTTCCTTGGGAGGAGCCCAAAAGCTGAAAGAAATGCACCCTGAAGGCCTCTCTGCATCACCCTGCTCCACTTTGCACATGTTAGAGATGCATTTCTGTTAAACAATTACTCAGTTCCACGGCAGGACTATTTTCATTTTATGGCAGAAGCTGTGAGCTCCAGGCTCAGGCTCCAGGTTGATTTGTGAAGCAGTTTAGCATCCCTCCAAATAAAGGCTCTTCCTGACTACTCCAGCAAGGGGGGAGTTTAAATTGAATTGGGAAAACTTCTGTATCCTGGAGCAGGCTGGGCTGGCACCTCCACAGGAATGTGTCTCACAAGCTACTCAAAGATTACTGTGTCTTCCACTATTTAATTATATCACTATTTGTGTTTACAATGTTCATATAGAATTCATATTTTTATGAATTAATTTCCATACTTATATTAGAAAGTTACTCTGTGAATACAAAACACAGCAGTGGGATTTCATTTTAATGCCATTTTCCCAATTTTATGAGTTACAGTGTAAAAGTGGGGAAAAAGAAATGAATTATTCATTATCTTCAAAGCATTTGCTGCACAATAGTTTATGCTTAATTTTGCATCAATAACAGCCAAGATTCCCCTAGAATATACTTTTTGGTTAGTGAAACGTTTTCTAGAGTTTACAGTTAAAAAATCTGCATAACTCTGGTCAAACTACAACAGGAAAAAGGATTCTGGCTGCAGCACCAGAGCAGGGAACTGCTTCTCTTTTGTGGTGAAGGCAGCACGAAATCTCTGTTGACATTATTACTAAAAGGCAGAGAGGAGATAAAGTGATGATTAAACCCAAGAAAAGGGCCCAGGCCCTGCAGCACAGCTGTGCATTCGTGACTTTTCCATCACTATCAATAATTCATAATGACCATCATGCGCCTGACAACACCAAGTTGGGGAGAAAAACTGAGTCAAGCTTTCACCAAATGTGCAAAAACATTCAACCTGACATCGGATGTCAGGGAGACAGGACCTGCTGGATAAGCAAAGATCCAGCAGAAAGGGTAATGGAGAAGAAAATCAGCTGATGTGGACATAAATCAACATCTGCTGTACCCGTTTGTAGCATTTTATGGAGGAAAAGCCTCCTTTTGGTGATATACATTCAAAGAAACAGTTTTTAGGGCTTCTAAAATAACTTGGCTAGAAAAGAACTGAAATGATGGTTTACCTGTGAGCAATTCCACAACACGAAGGAATCACGTTCAGTGTTATGCTCAAGTTTTGCAGCTGGGCTCTCCCCTGCTGTACCACACTAACTCAGCATGGCCACAGGCAATGGCACATGGCTGATTCCCTGGGACATCTTAGATTCTCTACTGATGCTTTGAATAATTATGTTTGCATGAAGATCATGGTGGCAAAGGCAGAAAGCCAGACTGCAACTTTAAAAATATTGCTATTTTTTTAATGTTTTATAAATTCATAGAATTATGGAATGGTTTGGACTTGAAGAGACCTTAAAGCCCATCCAGTGCCACCCCCTGCCATGGGCAGGGACACCTTCCACGATCCCAGGTTGCTCCAAGCATATATACATGACATGTGAGACATAACCATGTGTTAAATCCATGAGAAAAAGTCTATCGCCACATGTAGAGACCATCAAGGTACTGAGAACTCAACAAACACTGTCAACAACCTCAGGATGACCCACCAAGGGCTTCTCAACATGAATGAGAGAGGCAAAGCACAGCACAAGGTACCAAGATTTCCCCCTGTGCTATGGCCAAGTACAGATGGCACAGCCCAAACCCCTCCTGGAGTGTGACCATCAGAGCCCAGAACCAGGAAGGCCATGAAACCACTCTGGATTAGGAGTATTTTGAAAACATGGGTAGAATTTCATTCCTTCAAGCAGTGTTAATTAATGAATTAATTTCCACTGCCAGCCTAAATGCTGTTTAATTGACTCTCCAAAATAACTCAAGTCTCAATGTGATCTTTCAAGGAACTCGGTCTACTTCTGCCTCCCTGATTTATAGTCGATTCATAAATTATGGGACTCTACTATGTCAGCAGTTACTCCGGAGCCTGAGCAGGAGCTCAAGCCCTGATCTGTAGGGCAGGAATTTAGGGTCAGGCTTTTGCTCACAAGGGTCAACGTGTCTCTTTGTGGCAGCTGAATCATTCCAGAGCACACAGTCTTTACACAGCCTTGTGTGTCTGGTGCCTAATGAGGCAACAAAACTAAATTTACTGTAAAGTTATGCCTGGGATGCACAGCAGGGCAGGGAGGGTGTGCAGGCAGCACTGCCCCGAGGTCAAAGGTCTGCAGCACTGCAAATTAANGTGATATACATTCAAAGAAACAGTTTTTAGGGCTTCTAAAATAACTTGGCTAGAAAAGAACTGAAATGATGGTTTACCTGTGAGCAATTCCACAACACGAAGGAATCACGTTCAGTGTTATGCTCAAGTTTTGCAGCTGGGCTCTCCCCTGCTGTACCACACTAACTCAGCATGGCCACAGGCAATGGCACATGGCTGATTCCCTGGGACATCTTAGATTCTCTACTGATGCTTTGAATAATTATGTTTGCATGAAGATCATGGTGGCAAAGGCAGAAAGCCAGACTGCAACTTTAAAAATATTGCTATTTTTTTAATGTTTTATAAATTCATAGAATTATGGAATGGTTTGGACTTGAAGAGACCTTAAAGCCCATCCAGTGCCACCCCCTGCCATGGGCAGGGACACCTCCCACGATCCCAGGTTGCTCCAAGCATATATACATGACATGTGAGACATAACCATGTGTTAAATCCATGAGAAAAAGTCTATCGCCACATGTAGAGACCATCAAGGTACTGAGAACTCAACAAACACTGTCAACAACCTCAGGATGACCCACCAAGGGCTTCTCAACATGAATGAGAGAGGCAAAGCACAGCACAAGGTACCAAGATTTCCCCCTGTGCTATGGCCAAGTACAGATGGCACAGCCCAAACCCCTCCTGGAGTGTGACCATCAGAGCCCAGAACCAGGAAGGCCATGAAACCACTCTGGATTAGGAGTATTTTGAAAACATGGGTAGAATTTCATTCCTTCAAGCAGTGTTAATTAATGAATTAATTTCCACTGCCAGCCTAAATGCTGTTTAATTGACTCTCCAAAATAACTCAAGTCTCAATGTGATCTTTCAAGGAACTCGGTCTACTTCTGCCTCCCTGATTTATAGTCGATTCATAAATTATGGGACTCTACTATGTCAGCAGTTACTCCGGAGCCTGAGCAGGAGCTCAAGCCCTGATCTGTAGGGCAGGAATTTAGGGTCAGGCTTTTGCTCACAAGGGTCAACGTGTCTCTTTGTGGCAGCTGAATCATTCCAGAGCACACAGTCTTTACACAGCCTTGTGTGTCTGGTGCCTAATGAGGCAACAAAACTAAATTTACTGTAAAGTTATGCCTGGGATGCACAGCAGGGCAGGGAGGGTGTGCAGGCAGCACTGCCCCGAGGTCAAAGGTCTGCAGCACTGCAAATTAAAGGAATTATTGGTACTCCCTTTGAACTAAGCTGTGGCAATGCCAGAGGGACAAGACACAAGGAATAGAAGGTATAATGCAGACAGCTATTCTCCCTCCACATCAAGCTCATGCTCCCGAGTCCTGGATGCTGCAGGCACAGCACACGGAGGATGAAAGGGCACAGGGATTGTTTTTACATTTCTGAATGGGACAGACAAATCACATCTGCCTCTAGAGCTTAAGAAGTCAGGAGCATGAAGCGTGGGAGAGTCTCTGCTCTGGAGTCACTGTCATTTATTATTCATCCCTCGGCCTTTAGCGAAGAATTCAGCACATCCCCATTCATTCCCACCTGGCTGCTTTTCATGGGAGCCACGCACAGGCTATTACTGCTAAGGCAGCACACGGACCACAACGTGTGTGAGCCTGCAGAGCCCACCCTCCGCTTTCTGAGGGAACAATTAATGTTATTACAGATTTTCAGCAGCTTAAAGATGCATCAGAGATGCCTGTAGGAGAACACAGGGAGTACAGGAGAGTGATTCCTGGCTGGGAAAACACAGAATTCCAGCCCCGAGTTGCTGGAAAGCAGTTTTGCTTTGCATGCAGGCACTTCCGAATAGTTTAGGGCACAGAATCCCAGCTTTCTGTCACTGTCACTTCACTGTCACTGTCACCTCCAGGCTGTGACCTCCCCCAAAACACGGATGGTCCTTGCAGAATACACAGAAAAGGCCTCAGCTACCAGGGCTGTCATCATCTGAGTGGGATGACAGAGCTTTCAACAGCGAGTAAGGAATGCCACGCTCCTACTACTGCTACTATGAATGTGGCGAGGCAGGGCTTGCCCGAATCCAGGGAGCTTTTGGGATTCGTGCAAAGGAACGCCCGTAGTGAGACGGAGCTCACGTGCAGCCAGACACATACAGACCCCTCCAGCACCGCCAGGCCGCCAAACCGCCCTTTTTACAAGTTCATCGGTAAAGTTTCTACGGAAAACGCCTTACGGAGCGAGAAGGAAAAGGCCCGAG
>VZRL01005061.1:446667-459207 GCA_013397895.1 Origma solitaria
CCGGGACCCCCGGCAGCGCTGTGACACCCGGGACCACTGTCACACCGGGACCCCCGACTCCTTCGGCACCACTGTCACACCCGGGACCCCCGGCATCGCTGTGACACCCGGGACCACTGTCACACCGGGACCCCCGACTCCTTCGGCACCACTGTCACACCCGGGACCCCCGGCATCGCTGCCGTGCTCTGCCCCGCGGTCACACCGAGAGGACACGGTCACCATCGCCTCATCCACTTCCCCTGCCAGACACCCCCGGTGGAGGGCACAGAACCATGGAATCAAGGAATCATAAAATCAGGGAATTGTTTTGGTTGGAAAAGCCCGCTAAGGCAACCGAGAGAGCCCAGCACTGCCAAGCCCACCACTAAGCCATGTCCCCAAGTGCCACAGGTACATGGCAGCTAAATCCCTCCAGGGATGGGGACTGAGCTCCAGGAACACTTGGACAACACTCTCAGGCACAGGGTGGGATTGTTGGGGTGGCTGTGCACGGCCAGGAGTTGGACTTGATCTTGATGGGTCCCTTCCAATTCAGCATATTCCTGGGCAGTCCATTCCAAGCTTTAAGAGCCCTTTCCATGAAGAAATTTTTCCTATTATCTAACCTTACCCTCCCCTGGTGCAACATGAGGTCCTGTAAGCCCGTGGGAAGAAGGTCTCACTCACTTGGTGGTGAAAGGTTCTGTCTGGTGATCCAGTTCTCAGATCACCAAACCCAAGAAAAGTCAGAACTAAACTTACTTGGTTTTGAGGTCCTTCTTGCACAAATAGTCTGTGGGTTTGGCCTCACTATTTCATAAAATCTGGAATGGTTTGGGTTAGAAGGGACCGTAAAGATCATCCATTTCCACTCCCTGCCATGGGACACCTTCCACTATCCCAGGTCGCTCCGAGTCCTGTCCAGCCTGGCCTTGGACACTTCCAGGGGTGGGGCAGCCACAGCTGCTCTGCACAAGACACATGCACAGGATGTAATTGCCAAGGGAATCTAAGGAAATCTACATTTCAGGGGTGCAAATAGAAGGATTAAGGCGATGGAGGGGCAATCCACAATGTGAGCACCTACACCTGCAGTTTGGCCACTCAGTCCCCCAAATTCTGCCTCACCTGCAGCTCTGCCCTTCCGGGAGTGGAAAAGTGCTTGGCTGCTGTGTAATCCTCAGCTCTGGAAGCAGGATCTTCTCCAGCGTGGCTCTGCTTGGACATGGTCCCGCTGTAAACATTCCATATGCTCCTCCATGTACAAGATATGATGTCACAGACTCAGTTCTGGCTCTAAATACCCAATTTAAAAACCAGGCTTTCCTATATGAGCTTCTAAAATTTATTTTCTTTGATCAATTACTTCACTGGATGGATGGGATAAAACCCTGCATGGGATGAGGTTATGGCATTTGTGCCATTTTTGGTAATTTCCATTCCACTGTGACACTGAATACCTTTGCTGCTGTACAATGTTTAAGTTTGCTTCGACACCAAAAATGAGATATAATTTACTTAACTGTTCTGAGAAAATATGCCAAATGGGTAAGCCATGATTAGTTTTGAAAAAAGTGCAGATTTAGTGCTACACTGACTCATAACAATGAGCAAAAAAAAGGTCATGGAAGTATTTTAAACTGCACTTTATCATAGGGAAATATAAAATCTCCTTAAATAGCCATGCCCGTACTTGACCTTCCAGCACCCAGGTACTTCTAGGCTGGCCCTTGGGGATTACACCAAAGCAGGATTTTCACCTTTTCTCTTAAAAGAACCCACAGCAAGGAAATACGACCCTTGTTGAACATAAAAATCCCCAGACCAGCTGTTATTCTTTAGGGCCCTTAAAAACATCTTCAGTGTCTTTTTCCTCTTGGGAATAGTTTTATGATGGAGCAATTGCAGCGATTACACAGCACCTCACAATTAAAGAAACCCACTCCTGAGACAACTTCATTTTATGCCATAAATTTCGTTTATAATATTTTATATTCCTAGCTATGAAAAGCATTTATATTTCAATTACTTTATATTATTATACTAGTTTATTATTTTTTCATTTATTATTATTATATTAATTTTTATTTCTTGTTCATAAATTAAGGAAAAAAGGTGATGAGACTTTTGAAATCCTCACAAATTCCAAATGGAAACCAATTCTCAGCTCCAAAAAGTCTCTTTCCCAGTTGCCTGGTCCTGGGCCATCAGAGCCAAGCTGGAGGGAGCCCAGTAGCCCTGGACAGGCAGCATTGCTGGAGAGAGGAACAGGATGGGAGCTGCACACTCAGCCTGTGCCAGGATGAAGCCCATGGCTTGCCCAGCCACTGTATGTTGCTATTGAGTGATTAATTGGGCAAATTAATTAGTTAATGGTCCTCCTGCACTTGGAAAACAGTGAAATATTTAGCAAAAGATACGTATCTTTCCTTTTTTTTCACTTTTTATCACTAGGAAGTTGCAGCACCACAGCACGGCTGGGCAAGGGAGTAGTGTTTAGTCCGCTGAAAGAAGTCACGTTCAATGGGTGGTGAACCCAATTTAATGTCAGGCAGGCAGAGCTGGATTCTCTTGGAATTCTGCCTTTCCCTCTTTGCACATTTTCAGGAAGATGTAGAAATGTGCCCTGGCGATGTCATCAGGCTGCTGGGACTGGCTGCAGGCAGGCGGGTCAGGAATGCCACCATAGGGCTGGCAGCAGCACATACCCCATGTAGAACAGCGGCAGGAGAGTGGGTGAAGGCCAAGGATGTCTGTCTGATGACATCCCAGGGCCACTGAGGCTGCTGGGACTTCTGCTCCTGAGTTCAGTAAAGCTGGGATTTCACTCAGCTCCCTTTGTTTGGTTTGGAAATGAGGATTTTAAAGGCCACCTCTGAGGCCAAGTCTCCTCTGCTGACATACAAGAAACACTCCCTAAACCTGGACCCTTGCTGCCTCCTCCTGCTTTGGCCCTAATTCCAGCAAGCACTTAATATATCCATAAATACATATCTTGCCAGCAAAGCTCTTGAGCAAACACCTCGTTTAAAGATTTGCTTATCTCTAATTCCTTTGTGAAGAAGTAAGGTGTTACTCCAAAGGAGTAAAAAGGGATAATCGAGCTGTATATCCTCACAGTTTCTATCATTTATAACCAGAGCTTAGTCATCTTTTGACCAGTGACGCACGGCACTGATTTCTTGCTGAATAAAATTGTAGAAGCACAGCCAGTTTTTCACAGAGCTTGGAACTGTGCCCTTTATGGGCTTTTATGAATGCAGAGCTCAAGGTCCATAGTATGCCATGGATAACCCAATGCAAGGTCATGTTTTGCTGGAATAACAGCACCTAATCCTCCACAGCAATGACGGGGTCCAGCCCTACCTGGAGATTTTATCAAATTTCACAGGGATTTGGCTGTGCAGAACAAGTTCAAACTGTGAGAGCAATAAAGGCAATTGTAAAACGCTGAAGATTGGAACTGTAAAGGTCAGAGCCTGATGTCCACTCCCCCAATTCTCACATGTATTTAGATCTGAGATACCCTGTGCATTTAGCTCGCTGCTCTGCAGTTCAGCAAGGTGGAAGAAAATCATCTTTACCTTTGGAAAATTCCATCACAGGGCTATGTTTTCCTTCTAAAACTCCAGAATTTCATGTCATGAATGATGCATATTCTGTCTCAAAGGAAATCACCTCAGAAAAAACATTTCCAATGGCCTTAACTTGAGGCATATGCTTCTGAACCAACATGGAGGTGGGTAAAAGTGTATTTTCCAGGTGATCTGGACATTCACTTTTGCACACACACACACACAAAGAGAACAGAGCCATGAGAAATTTTCCTTTCCAGCCTGCCAGTGAAGCCAGATCACCCACAGGACTCCCAGAGTGCTGTAAACTCTTCCTCTCATCCCCAGGCACTTTGGATTGAGTGCTTGGGCAGAATTTGGAAGGAATTTATATTCAATTTAGTAGCCACTGAGTGAAAGTACTGAGAACTTGCTGTGCAAACTTGTCTTTAAAGAAAGTCCAAGAAGGCCATTGAGGTCAGGGGTTTTACAGCTTCTGCTCCCTTTTATGGAGTTTTACTTTTAATGTGAAGAGACTTGTTAAGTTTTTGTATTGCCTAAACCTAGAAGTGGAGAATGTTTTGATTCATACAAAGAAACTCTCTGAAGGCCATCAATGCTCAGAATGAAAATGAATCAAAACAATTAAACCCCTGAGATTAGTCAGAATTAGCTCTTTTCCTGTACTGGTCTGTATGAAATAATTTCTTGACCTTTGACCAGGGAAGAAAAAGTTAAAAAGCACAAAATAAGCTATAAAAATGACCATTAAAAATTTCCTCAGGAAATCTGTTTAAATGCTGATGTCATTTTCTCCAGTCACCGCTTCAATTTTCCTCTGTGTTAAACCAGCAAGGCACCATGAGGAGGGGAAGGTTTGTCCAGGTGACAGGAGGAACATGGGAGATAAATCCAAGGGGGAAGGCCCGGGCAAGGGCTGCCAGGAAGACCCTGCTCTGAGATGAAGGAGTAATCTGAGGAAAGAGGTGTCTCCCTGCTCTGGAATTTGGGTGGGTTGTGGGACATGGAGCACAGAATGCTTTGGGTTGGAAGGGACCTTGAAGATCTTCTCGTTCCAACCCCTCCGCCATGGGCATTCAGCAAGCCTTGCTCCAGATGTCCACGTTTGGAGAAGCTCATGGAAGTGTTGAATTTAAACAGAGGTTTAACAATCCAACAGAGGAGAGACTGCAGGAAATCCACTCAGGATCATGGCCCTATAATGAAGAAGAGGCCTCCAACTCAAGGCACAGAGTGGTGAGCGCTGGTTTGTTGGAAGCCAAGGGAAACAGGAGAAGATGTGGCCTCATAAATCTGGTTATCCTTCCAAAAATATACTGCAGGAACATGAGATGCTACTGGGAACACACATAGTACAGCACAGTGCTCAGCAAAGCATGGTAACCTAATTTCAATGTTACATGCAAAAAGAAAACCCTGACTCATATTTTATGAAAATTGCAACGGTGAATCAGCAAATTACTTCTGTTTATCTCCTCCAACGTCAGCACGCTGAAGTCTGGAGCAACTTGAACTAATCCCAGGGCACTCGTAAACAGAATATATTCAGGCCAGCTGAAGCTGGGCTAAATGGGAACAAGCAGGAATTCGTCATTGACGGACAGCTGGGAAGCTCAGAAATTGCTATTTCCTGCCTGTCCAGTCAGAAGGAGAGACAAGCTCTGTGTGTGCCCTTCACCTCTGACTCCTGTATCAGATCCCAAATAAAAATATTTACACTTCAGAAATGTGTGGCCGTTATAACAAGATGTCCCTGGATGGCAAATGCGGGTGGCTTTATATATGTGCCTGTTTACACATATCCCTGTGGTGGCAGGAAGAAAATAAAACTGCACAGAAATCTATAACCTGATCTGGTTTGTTTAGCTGCTAATCCAATCTTCCCTCCTAGTAGAGCTCCAATAATTTGATTGTGTTGTGTAGGGCACTCTGGAGCACCTGAGGGATGAGAATGAAATACTGTAGATGAGCAGAGAAGCTGCTGAAATGCCTTCCTGCATCAGTGCTCCAGATACGTCGTGAGATTTCTGCTGCTCACCCTCAGAGCCAGGTAAGGACACACAAATCCCTGAAGCATTCCATAGGTTTTTCATCAAGCATCGGAATGGGGCTGCCCAGGGAGGTGGTGGAGTACCCACCCCTGGAGGTGCCCAAGGAATGCCTGGAGGTGGCACTCAGTGCTCTGGGCTGGTGACAAGGTGGGGATCACTCACAGGCTGGACTCGATGGCCTTGGACGTCTTTTCCTGCCCTGTGACTCTGTGACCTCCTGCTGCAGGGCTTTCCCAGCCACACCGTGCCTTTGCGGGGAGCACATGAAGCGCAGCAGAACCGTGTCCCTCCCTTGGAGCTGTTCTGACTGCTGGGACAGCTCTGCTGCCTGGACCAGGCACTGCAGCTCCCACTGGAAGCAGCAATGTCCCCGATGGGGTCACACCTGGCTGCCCATCCTCCTGCAGGTTTGTGGCACTCATTGGTGCTGTAAATTCCCATTATCCCCCTCTCCCCGTCATGAGGAAGTTGTAACTGTGATGAGTGTCATCTCAATCTCCTCCCTGTACAGACCAAGTGATCTCAGCCACTCCTCAAGACCCTTCACCACCTTCGTTGCCTCCTTGAGATGTTCTCTAATAGTTTAATGTCTTTCTTATATTGTGGTGCCCAAAACCTCGCCAGGACTACAGGTGAGGCCGCCCCAGTGCCGAGCAGAGCGGGACAATCCCCTCCCTGTGCCTGGTGTCCCCAGGGACATGGATGACCCTCCTGGCTGCCAGGGCACTGCTGACTCAGATCCAGCTTCCCACCGAGCAGGACCCCCAGGACAAAGAGCCGAGATGGCCCTTCCCCTCGAGCGGGGCAGAAGCTGCTGCTGGCACTGGTGGCACTGGTGGCACTGGTGGCACTGGTGGCACTGGTGGCCCAGTGACTGTTCCGTGCCGCAGCCCCAGGGCCAGAGTTGCAGCTGGGACTGACCTCAGCGTGACGCCAGCAGCGCTGAGTCACCAGGGCAGGCACAACAACAGCAGAACTTTCCACATTTGCAAATGGGAAAGGCTTAGATCAAACTGGATGGGATTTTTAAGGGAGAAGCAGCAAGGCTCTGGAGTGGGATTCATGTGCTACAAGGAACTGTTTCATGGGCTTTGTATGAAAAGAGCTGTAGGGGAGCCTGATATTGTTATTTACTGTGTTGTGCAATATTGCAGCAATCCCAAAGAATGACAAATCCAGAGTGATTCCTTCAGAAAATCAACCACTCTGATAAATACTGCACTGAGAGGAAGGATTTGTTTTGATCACTGAGAAAACATGTTTTAAACACTCGGCACAGCACAAGCAGCCCTGGCAGCAGAAATCTGAATCCCTGGAGCACAGAGCAGTCACGTAGGCTCCTGGTGGTTCCCTGTCACATGATTTCAGCTGGGGAAAAAAGGGGAAAAACCCCTAAAAATGTTGTGGAGGACTATTTCTTAGGTGCCCCAAAATAAAATGCAAGACAGGTAAAGCAAAGACATAAAAATACCATTTTCATTAAAAAAAAAATCCTATTCCACATAAAAGCTTTTGTAGTCTCTGTGAGCCTTCAGAGGTCCTTGTCTTCCTCCAAGGCTGGGCTGAGTTTATAGCTACAGAACCCTAAGTAGTGGCAGAGCAATTCCTGGCTGTTTTATTGATTTATTATTGAAAGGAGGTTAATCTTTTTTAATAAATAATTTTTATTTTTTTATCTTCATGCTGGTTCTTTTCACTGCTTCCCTCCACTAGTCTTTTTCCAGAAGAAAAATCACTTCCCTGTCACATTAACTAAGTTTAATTTTCTCCTTAAATCTGTCCCAGGCTTCTCATTTGCTCAGTGGTTGACAGAGTATTTTCAAAGTCTAAATATTAATCTATTTAAGAACAGAAAGAAAGCATTTTGGGGGGGGAAAAACCAACTTTCAAATCTTTTTCAGAACTAGCAGTTTGCTTTCCTCAATCTGTTTTGATTTGAGTGAAACCCCATGTCCCTATTTCACACTGAGCATCCACAAACCATTCCAGAACACAACCAGTACAGCTCAGTAGAAGGTTGTGCCAGTGCTCCTGGCAGAGATAAGCTGGAAATGAAGTTTATTCAGGAAATTCATGGTAATAGAAAAGGAAAAAAAACTTATTAGTAAAAATAAATGAGCTCAGTGATGTAGAGCCCTTTGGTTTTCCCTGTCCTGCTGGCTTTCAAAAAGACCTAACTTAGATTTACACCAATTTTTCTGAAAATGACACAATCTGGGGGACCTCAGAGGTGGAGAATCAGATCATTAACAGCAGTATTGGAGAATTAAATGGTTTTATTGAGCTGATTCTTTCATGCCCTCTGGCTGCTGCCTTTCAGATCCTGGCAGGTTTGCTCTGAATTCCTAAACACTTCATCCTGGGCTTTACAGTCCTGTTTGTCTTCATTGTTCCACAAACAGACAGGAGAGATCCCTCTGCTGCTTCAGATAAATAATGTCCACGGTGGAAGAAGTTTTCTTTCCATGAAACTTTGAAGGAGATGGCAACATTTCAAAGGATAGCCAGAAGGTTTTAAAGGCAATGATGTTTAAAGAACATGAAATATGACTAAGAGAGGTTTTTATGAAAAAAAAAAACAAACAAAAACTAAATATTTTTAAAAATCTGAAAATTAGCTTTTTCTAAAACATTAATTATGGGATTCTCCTTTCCTTGGAAAATTTCATCATTTCTGGTGTGCACTCTAAATGAGAACAATTTTTGGTGAATTTTCTGCAGAACAGAATCTCAGTTTTGTCCTCTCACTGGTGACTTTTAGATGAAACTATTACAGAAGTTTCTCTGTGAAAGAACAGCAAGCAGTTCAGTGCTGAACAAAACAACATTCAGTTGCCCAGAGCAGCTGTGGCTGCCCCTGGATCCCTGGAAGTGTCCAAAGCCAGGTTGGACAGGGCTTGGAGCAACCTGGGCTAGTGGAAGGTGTCCCTACCTATGGGAGGGGTGGGATGGGATGGAGTTTCAGGTCCCTTCCAACCCAAACCACTCCATGATTTTATGGTTACCGTATACTTGTAGTGATTTTATTGAGTCAAGGAAATGCTCACTTTGGATGTAACTATGCAATGTGTGGTGCACAGAACTGCCAGGATCAACAGGCCTTTCACACCCAGAGGTACCTGGCTCCCTGCAGCCAGAACATCCCTGTTTATCCAAGCCCAGACCGTGGGCAGAGCTGTATTTTGCCACCATCTCTCCACGCTGAGCCGGGAGTGATTTGTCGTTACCTCTTTGAACTGGACTTGTGCCGTTGCCAACCACCTGCAGTGAAATCTGGTGAGTCACCAGCATTTTGGACCATCAGTAATTCTGAGCTGCAGAGTCCTCCTGCTGTGGTGACTCTCGCTGCAAGTAGAAAAGCAAAGGAGCCGGTGGGCAACGCATGTACATCCCAGTGCCAGTGCTCCTCCAGCCAGCGGGATGAGGCCAATCCTGGCTCATCCCGAGGGGTAACATCATCCCTCCTCCCACAGCCAACTGCTTCTGCCTCGGAGATGCAGCCAAGATCCCACATCCCCTGCTGTCTTTATCACCTTAATTTCTTTTTGCTGTCTGTGGACTTTAAATACAATGTGAGTCCAATCTTTGTATTGATTTTATTGGCATCTCCTAGGAAAACTGCATTTTAATTACAAGTGTTCTCGCAGGGTCAGAGTTCTCAGCAGTGTTGTATCACACCTGGATTTGCTTGTTCTGATGTTCTGCCCCCTGAATTCCTATTTAACATTTGCTGCCTCTTGCACCTCATGCGTGACTGACCTCGGGAGTGACTAAGGGAACAGATCAATTATTGTGATTAAAATTGATCCTCATCGCTCCTGGTGTCACAGTTCACAAGCCAACGCTCATGAGCTCATTTGGCTTGGGTTTGTAACTACTGCATATAGTGAGAATCTCATTGAACAGAGTAAAATCATCACTATGTCAAAATTAAAGGATTTGATCATCACAAGAATAAAAATCAAGCTGTTTATGGCCTTTATACCTAATGGTAAAGTCTTATTTGTGTTTAGATGCATTTCAAAAATGCCTTTTTATAGCAAGAGCCACTGTTTGGGAGGTTTATGTAATATCGCATCTCAGGTACCCTGAAAATAAAATGTACCTTTGTTCCCTCTTGCAAAACATGAAGGATATTCCTGTAGGCTTGGCTGAAAGGCACCAAGGAAATGCCAAATGTTTGTAACACACTGCACTGGAAAGCTCATTATAATCAACAAGTCCCGGGTTGGTCAATTCCTTCATATGGAAACACACAAGAAAGGGGAAAAAAGGATGGAAAAGAGCACGATGGAGGCAGAATAAAAGAAAGAGAAAGACTGAGCTGAAACACCACAGACAGAGAAGGAGAATTTTATGTAATGAATGTTTTCCACCTCATCACCTCCTTCCTGCCCTAAACACCATCACCACCTGTAAGTGCACTCATTAAACTGGCAAATTCATACACCTCCATCATGCCTGGAAATTGAATTCTGCTGAGTTTTCAGCACTTTTATTTAATAATTCTGATTTTTTTCATCTTTTCAGTTCACTTCTTTCCTAGCTCATCCTCTTATGCAGTTCAGTTTGTCAGTTTTATTTCTCCAAAGTGCTACGGAGGGAGCAACATATAACTCACAACTCAATAAAATTTACAGAAAAATAAATATTTGCTGCATCCAAGATGAGATGGAGATTGTGTAGGAGGGGAGGAAGCAGGAGGTAGACTTGAAATTGCTGCTTTTGGAAGAGATTTGAGAATTGAGAGTTGGTAACTCAGTGCAAAATGGTTGGGGCTCTAAAATGGATTTATCAAGAACTGAAATACAAAAAGCAGGAGGGAAGTGTTCAGAAATCGTGGCTGTGCAAGGTGATTTCAGCCCAATGAACAGTACTGGACACCCATGATTGTTTGAAGGTAAACCAATTTATTTACAATTTTATTGGCTGGAAAAAGCCACCAACTGCACCTTCACCTTTCAAAACCTGGGATACAGAAAACTCCTTCTCATTTTAGAGGCAGAAGGTCTGTACCAGAAGTTCAGAGATTAATCAACAGCTTTATTCACTTCCAAGCGTTGGTGACTCAGATGTCAAAGAACAGGGACTCCAATGGCAAAGTTACCCTTTTCTCCTGGGTGAGGGAGGCGGGAGGGTCTGGGCACTGAGTTCCTGTGAGCAAAGCCTCCCTCTGTGCCCAAAGTACAGCTCAGGAGCGACATTTTTTTCCTTTCCGCATGTTAATGTAACAAAAATATTTCTAAATTATGAAGTTACATAAGTTTCATTGCAATCTGTGGCAAGATCTTGGTGTATCTCTACACCGGCACCCACAGTAGGTAATATATTTAATTCCGGTTGCTGAAGATAATTGCGTGGTAACATGTTTCTTCCAAATTTGAGGGGTTTTTAATAATGAAAATTCAGTGATGAATGTCAGGAAAAAACCCCAAGCCAATAAACTGTACTTCTTTCTTAGTTCAGGCAGCTTTTTAAGGTATATCACCAGGATGTTTCCTCAGCAGTCAAAAGGAAAGAGGGATTTCAGTCGGAATTGGTGAGCTGATGTCCTAAGCAGCTCTGAGGAAGCTGCAGCCCAGTGTGCTCCCTCCTGTGTCACCTGTGTGACACTGATTGATGCTTTTCCAGCTTTAATTGAGGTACAGCATTACACACTTCTGTTTCTGAGCAGGTTTTGCTGCTTTGTTCTCTAACATTGTGGATAATTAGGTCAGGTTCACTTCTCTTTGACAGCAGTGAAATGAATCATTTTTTTCCAGAGTAGATGATCACTCTAATACTTTCTATCTAATATCACTGCTACCTCCAAATCGTGTCCTAATGAGAGAGTTTCAGGAATATTAGAGAAAAAAAAAAGGTGGATATTCAATGATCTAGTATCTGCTTCTGATCCTGGAAAACCTTATTCATTTAAAGAACTATTACTCATGAGAATCACTGTGCAAGCTTTCAGGAGGCTGAACACAGGATGGTTGTCCAAGCAGGGACAGACTCTTTTAAATAGAGAACTATTAAATATGTTAAATCTCTCCTAAAGCCCTGGAGAGATTTGGTTTAAAACCAGAGACAATAACACTTCTGTGAACTGGCGATACCGAAAATTATCATATCCAGAAAATCTCATCTTTTCCCATCTCTGGATAAAAAGGTCCTTCCTGCAGACCTCTCCCATTGCACACATGGAGTCTGTCACTGCTGTGGTGTCACCACCAGCTGGTTTCAAAGCTTTCACAGCCAGGACTCAGCGATCTTTATCACTACAAATTCAGACTCCTGAGACACCAGCAAGAATAATTAGTTACCGGCTTTGCTCAAGTGCTTTCTGCCACACTCTTTGCAGTTCATTTGCCATGAGCACTCCTGCATTATTACCGTATCCACAACTCCTACAGGCATTTCACCTGGGAGGAACTGCCAGCTCAGATGCATCACTCCTTTGGCAGGTTCTGTCTAAGATGGCTTAGCAGAAAATATCATTAAATATAGATCCTTGCGGGTGAGAGGCTGGATACGCCCCAGCCCAGAATGCCCCAAGCCCTGGGCGCATCCCCAGTGTGGGCAGCAGGAACGGGGGAATTCTGGAGCTGTGCCAGGGCAGAGTCAGGCTGGGTATCATGAAAAGGTTTTTCCCCCAGAGGGTGTTGGGCACTGCCCAGGCTCCCCAGGGAATGGTCCTGTCCCCAAGGCTGCCACAGCTCCAAGAGCGTTTGGACAGCGCTCTCAGGGATGCACAGGGTGGGATTGTTGGGGTGTCTGTGCAGGGCCAGGAGTGGGACTGATGATCCTTGTGCATCTCTTCCAACTCAGGATATTCTGTGATTTAGACTGGATATTAGAAAGAAATTGTTCCCTGTGAGTGTACTGAGGCGCTGCAATAGATGTCGCAGAGAAGCCGTGGCTTCCCCCTTCCGGGAAGGGAGCAAGGCCAG
>VZRL01005061.1:459378-490973 GCA_013397895.1 Origma solitaria
CGAGGCCTCCCCGCCGGGAGGGGCCCCCGGAGAGCCCCTGGGGCGCGGCGGAAAGAGGAGGCGAATCCCACCCCTCACGGCAGTGGTCGCAGGGCCCGAGGGGCAGCAGCAGGAGGCGAAGGAGGGCTGGGTGTGACACTGGCAGGGGCTGAGCTTTCTGGACCTCGGAATTCTCTTCTGAAGACGAGAAAATCGAGAAGGGATGTCATGTTTTATACAAATATTTCTAGGGCGTGTCAGAGGATGGTGCCAGGCTCTGTTCAGTGGTGCTCAGTGCCAGGATGAGGAGCAATGGCCATAAAACCAAGAAGTTCCTCCTCAACACGAGGAAGAACTTCTTTCCATGGAGGGGTCAGAGCCCTGGAGCAGGTGCCCGGGGTGGGTGTGGAGTCTCCCTGTCTGGAGACGTTCCAAACCCACCTGGATGTGTTCCTGTGTCACCTGCTCCAGGTGACCCTGCCAGGGCAGGGGGTTGGACTGAGTCATCACCAGAGGTCCCTTCTAACCTCAGCTATTCCGTGATTCTGTGGCTTCCCCACCCTGAAGGGACAAGGAAGTGAGTGGGAAGTTTGATGGCTCTTCCCAAGGCGTGATCCCTTGGCTGGGAGTGAGGAAGGGGAGGCGGTGTGAGCTGTGCCAGGGCTGTGGTGGGTGGAGGGACAGCACAGTTCCTGAGGCAGAAGACACACTTTATGCTAAAAATAGTGCTAGCTGTGCAGCAGGGACAGGATCTGTGTGTATAGATAGACTGGAGTGGTGTCAGCAGGGCTGGCCCCCCCAAACAGCCACCACATCTGCTGGACACACCTGACTGTGCTTCCTGCTCTTGGAAAGAATTTACACACCGAGCCCTGGGTGGGCTGACTGAAACTTTCTTACTGTATAAAACCATCTTAGTGCACAGGGGCAGAAAACTCTCACAGGTTCCAGAGGCCTCAGTGTGGATTCCAGAGGTCTGTGTGGTTGGAATGTGCAGGCAGTGCTGGCGTTGCTGGTTGTCCTGGTAGGGACTGATGGGGTTGCTGGAGCAGCTGACTGTGAGTCACAAACCTCGGTGGAAGTTGGGTTCCACTTGGGTTGTGTCACTGTTGAGAAAGGCACTTGAAGGGAGGAGCAGGAATGTGCTCCTCAGGGATGGGTGAGCTGGTTTAATGTCAGGTAAATTCCCTAGCTGAGTAACTGAGGAAGTTATTTCAAAATAAACTGCTCTGCTGCTGGTACCTACCTTAATAGATGTCCTAAATGCAATGTCATACCTGTTACGTGTTTGTAGCCTGCTTGTGATGTTTATAGGATAACAAAGACACTCCTAATGTCTTCAGGTTGCTGTCAGTGTAAGAGGCATGGCTGAACTTTAAAGCAGTTAACAGCTCTGGAATAATTTATGTACTTGAAATATTGAAGAAACCTCAAGTACTTGTAATGTTTAGCTTTGTGCTTCCACTTAGTTGTTAATCGTTGTAGTACCTGCTGCATCTTCCTCATGGGATATCACAGGTGGCAGGAAAGAAGGCTACAAAGCTTTTTACTTCCATTTTGTTTGAGAAAGACTGGTGCTATTTGGAAGCTTTCATCAACAGTATTTTAAGAGAATGTTTTCTGATTGTTACTTTTACAGCACACACTGTATTCTCTGTCAGTAATAGCTTAGTGCAGTCATTCCAAGTTACTCTGAAGGCTTGTCTTACTTGTCTTACAGCTTTCAGCTTAAGCAGAACTTGAACTTTTGTTTCTAAAAAGTTTCTCTTCCTGACTGAAGTACTCTCTGCCCAAAAGTCAGATGATGGAGCTGTCAGGGAGCCTGGGATCACTCACATGACCCAGGGCTGGGAAGGAGCTGGATGAGCAATTTAAATCTGAAATCCTGCTGGGTTGTAGCTGGCCATGGCCAGCTGAGCCAGTTTGCTATTACGCTGTTCATTGGTTGTGTTCCTCGGTGGCTTTGGGCTTTTTTTGGATGGGGAGATTCCAGGCAGGTCAGGAAACCACATCATTTCACGGAGAGTCGCAGGCTCCGGGTGTGGAAGTGAAAGTAACTGGCAGAGATCCACTCTCAGTTCCTCTTGGGGGATGTTTGGTAGTTGGATTTATCAGTCTGAAGTAGCTTTGAGCCCTTAATTTACACTGCAGAGCACCTGTTTAATTTGAAGTTTGCTGCAAAGGAGCTCAACAGGAACTCAAAAAAATGCGACAAAGAAGAAAAGGCTGAGAAAGCTAAAATTAAGAAGGTAAGTCTGAACCAAGCTTTTTAGATCTGTTGCTTGCCTATTAGAGCAGAAAGACATCTGTTGTTTTATCATTTCCCTGGTAAGCATGCTAATAATCATGTGGTCAATGTTTGTGATTTAAAATATGTGACTATAAATCTTCCTGTGCTTATTAATAAACATGAGGATAAATCCTTGTGTATCCTCAGCTGTATGGACAGCTTGTGGCATTTGCTTCTCAAGAGGATTGTCTTGTGTGTGCTTTGGTAGGGAGTATTGTTCTCAAAGTTAAAAACACTTCATGTTTATCAGCTTCTATTAAAAGAGCTTGTGGAGAGGAACTTCAAAACAGCTTTTGAGTCCTTGAAGTAGTGAAGAGAGACTGAGTTGATCTGACTGTGTTTTTGCCCATGAGATACAGCTGTACTGCCTGTGCCTGTGTTTGTGTCTTGAGACTGGAAATGTTTTCAGGAACAAAAAATTATATTTCTGTAGCTCTGCAAAATTGCCTATTTGAAGTACATTCTGGATGCCTTCCTTGGAAAGAAGTTAGGAGTTCACATCTTGGAAATATTTGAGATGCATTGGGGGAGGAGGGAGGGGTTTGTTTTCTTTTTTAATAGAAAAAAATATAGGACTAAGTTCTTCTCTCAAAACCAAACCAGACTACACAGAAATGCTATTTACAAGAGCAAGGAAGGGTAAAACACTTTTCCTTTTGTCTTTCCCTCTCTCCCAAGGCCATTCAGAAGGGGAACATGGAAGTGGCACGGATCCACGCGGAGAACGCCATCCGCCAGAAGAACCAGGCCATCAACTTCCTGCGCATGAGCGCCCGCGTGGACGCCGTGGCAGCCCGAGTCCAGACTGCCGTCACCATGGGCAAGGTGAGGTCCTCCCCATCCTGCAGGGCCAAGGAGGAGACCTCCCATCTTCTCTGCAATGACTTAATTCCAGCTGGAATGAGCTGGGAACTTTCACTTTCTGTTTGAGATGCAGCCAAGAGTCAGTTGGGTGCTGGAATTCCTCTGGCAGCTGCTCTTTGGATTATTTCCCAAAGATACTTCTCCCTTTCAAATACATAAAGTCAGGAGATAGGAGTTGTGATTCCAAGGATCTTTTTTAGCTCAGGTGGTTGTTTAAGGTAAACTGATTTATTGCTCTTCCTCTTGTAAGTTTATTGTGCAATGTGACCTGTGGGATAAATGTATCCCTTAACACTGACAGGTCCCAAGTCTACAGAAGTGAATGTCTTATAAAATTTATTTTTAGTGATTTTTACCTCAGAATGTGTATTTCAAGTGGTTGAGTTAATGTCTAGAGTTTGAAATGGTAGGAGCTATTTAAAATATGGCATTCCAGAGGGCAATAGTGTGTTCCGTCCTATTTGATACTGTCAAAGCTCTATGGACAGAGATAAGAGAGCTGGGTAAGAATTCATAGAATCCCAGAATAATTTGGATTGGAAGGGACCTTTGAATCTCATCCATGGGCAGGGACACCTTCCACTATCCCAGGTTGCTCCAAGCCCTGTCCAGCCTGGCCTTGGACACTTCCAGGGATCCAGGGGCAGCTTCAGCTTCTCTGGACAGCTGTGCCAGGGCCTGCCCACCCTCACAGGGAAGGATTTGTTCCTAAACTGCTCTTTATTCCCTGTAATAATTTCTGTCCTCTCATTTCAGGTAACAAAGTCAATGGCAGGGGTGGTGAAGTCTATGGATGCCACATTGAAGAGCATGAACTTGGAAAAGGTAAATAGATTTCATTTTCTTGGAGCTGACAAAAAAAGCAGAAGGGACAACAGTCACAAGTTTTAAAAAGGGAAATTCAATCAAGAATTTTCAAGTTGAAATGTATTTTTTCTGTTGTCTGAAGATTGTTCATTTGATTCATATTTTTTATAGATATCTGCACTAATGGATAAATTTGAGCATCAATTTGAGACACTGGATGTTCAGACACAACAGATGGAAGACACAATGAGCAACACTACAACGTTAACAACGCCACAAGTAAGAATAATGAAATCCATTTTTACAAGGTGATCTTAAATTATGTCTAAACTGTTCATTGTCAGCACTTGAAACACTTAGGTATATGTTTTAGTTTTTTCTACAGATAAGCTAAATTCTTTAGAAGCATTATTTCACAAGCCAAGGAGCACCTCTGCTCCTTATTTTTGAGTTTATACCTTCTGATGATTACAAAACTATTCTGCCAAAGGCATTTCCCTTTAAATCAGTTCTGTTAAAATAATTCCTGTTCTCTGAAAATTTAACAGAAGAGGTTGTCAGAAACCCCAAATGCAAAAATCCATTTTGTTTTCCTTTAGAACCAAGTGGACATGCTCCTGCAAGAAATGGCAGATGAAGCAGGGTAGGTGAAATTTCTATTTCTTGAATAAAGCTTGGTTCCCACAACTCTAGCTGGTTATATCTAAGGTCAGACACCCTTGTTTTATAAGTCTGTCTCTTGGAAGCAGAGAAAAAGCATAATTTTCTTTTTACCTCTGGACATACATGACTTGTCTTGGTTGTGAGTCAAAATTACTCATCAACCTGTGTGACTCTGGAGTGCAACATAAAGGGGATGCTGTCTCATTATTCCTGTTGTCAGTTGTGTTTCCCCCTTAATCCATCTGTGCCTGACTTGGTTTTTGCTCTCTTTCCTCCTGTTAGCCTTGATCTGAACATGGAACTACCTCAAGGACAGACAGGTTCTGTTGGTACAAGCGTTGCCTCAGCAGAACAGGTAAATGTTGGATTTTGGTGAGGTCAATGTTTCCTGGAGAAATGGGATGCGAGAATTAATGCTTCACTCAGTCAAAACAGAATGCTAAATTGCTAAATTCTATTCCAGCTGTCCCAGGGGACAGTGTAGTTAAAACAGTCTTGCTATTAATTTAAACAATACATCTGTTAAATGTTAAAGGGAGGGGACCTTAAAGCCCATCCAGTGCCACCCCCTGCCATGGGCAGGGACACCTTTCCCTGTCCCAGGGTGCTCCAAGCCCTGTCCAACCTGGCCTTGGACACTTCCAGGGATCCAGGGGCAGTCACAGCTTCTGTGGGGAATCTGTGCCAGGGCCTCCTCACCCTCACAGGGAAGGATTTCAGCCCCCTTGCCCTATCAGATATTCCACGTTCTTTGAAAAAAAAAAAACCACAAAAACTCAACCCCTTTTCTACTTAATTTTGTATTCTGAAACTCCTCCCTCACAGCCATCCTTGAAGTCTTAAGCAAATCTTGTTAAGCCGGGAGAGAATTTCACATGAGCTGGACATGAGATGGCAAAAGTTGCTTTTCCTGTTCCTGATGGTTGGTTTTCCCTTTGTGTTATCCACCTGCAGGATGAGCTGTCACAGAGACTGGCCCGCCTACGTGATCAAGTCTAACTGAACAAAGCTGCAGTTCTTTGGACCTGCTTCCAAATTCCCTGTCTGGAACTAACCCTGCACTACACTCGAGGTGTAAAACAGTCCAGCTTAGGTGTTTGAATATATGTAATATAGGGTACTTCACTCCCAGCTTGCTACTCTTTCTGAAATACGTTAAGTGACCCAAAAATATCAGCTCTAATGTCCTTTTCTGTACATTTGGAAGTTGATCTATTTTTTGCAAGCTTTTTTCACAAATTCAAGTTGATGTTCTAAGTCAGCTACTAATGGTGGTACATTCTAGTTCCAAGCAAAGCAGATTGTCAGTGAGATATATTTTAAATTATGAAGTGATTTTTTTAAATTATGAGAACTGTTTATGGTTGGAGAACTGTTGTATCAGTTCAGATGATTGTTGTAGATAATTTTCCTACAGAGCCAAACTCCTGGAACATGCAGGGATGGACAGCGTGGACCTCCTGGGAAATGCACTTGTTGAAACAAATAAGTGGACTTTGAGTTTTTTAGTCTTTTAAAGTTAGGATAAATGTGCTGAAATTAGCAGTTTAGTTCAAAAATGAGTTGCCAAAAGCTGGTTTCATATAACTGGGGACTTCTATGGTGGCATCACTTTAGCACAGGAGGAATAAAATATATTTTTGGACTCTTTGCCAGGTCTGTTGCTCTCTGCAGATAAAATCCCATTATTTGTAATATTCCAGTTGTGTGGAGGAGCTAATTTCAGCAATCTCTTTATATTTCTGCATAGTAAGAGAGTCTGGCTGCTCTCAGTAGCTTCAAACTCTTGTTGCAGTTGTAAAGTAAAAAATGGTTGTAGAAATTTGTAGCTGAGACCACTTGTGATGTGTTGTGATAAACAGTGACGTTCAAATTCTCTTCCTGATTTTTTTTGGGCTCATTTATATGTTTTGTCTTTGTAGGGGTGAGGGAAGGTGTTGAGCACCAGGCTTGGAATTGGTTCTTCATTGCCTGGTGTTCAGGGCCTCATGGGTTTTCTGGAGTTAGGGAATTGTTTAAGGAAAAAAAAAACAACTCACTTTTTTATTCAAGCACGATTTTTTCAGTGAAAATGTGCAAAAATGATGGAACATTTCAGAGCAGTTTCAGCCTTTGTTTTAAATGTGTTACCCACCTCACTTGAGGGTTGAGCAGGATGTTACGTACTGAAGTAATCAAGGCTACTGTAAAAATAAGGAAAATTGGATAAACTAAACAACCTGAAATGTGGAATTCTCTCTCACACTGGCAGCTGAACTAAAACCATGAGTTTAAAATGGGATCTTTTCACTTGTTAGAAAGAAAGTGGATTTAAAAATAAACACCTTGAGTGTTCCCCCTGTAAACAGGAGAAGTTGAAAGGTGTTTAAAAACCACATACTGACAGCTGTAGTCTGACTACAATTCTTCAAATAGTGACTAAAACATCCTAGGAGATGGACTATTTCCTGCATTTTCTTCCCTGGCTTCTTCTGAACAGTGTAACCAAGATCATGGTGTATCTATGCAACCCATTTGCCTAGCTGGGGTGACTGTGTGTGTGCCTTTGCCTTGCTGGACTCCCTTCAGTTTTTTAATATTCAGTTATTTCATATCATGAGAGTGCTGGAAACTTCCTGCTGTGGAATCACTCCACACCAGAGTTTACTTGGAGCTGTCCATGAAATACTGAGGATTCAGTGTTTGATAGCAGGCAGCTCCAGCCATTGAGGCTGGCTTCTTTTAATGTTAGAAATGATGCTGCTGTTAGACTGACTTGGGCCATTCTGGAATTAGTTGAGGGTCAGACAGCAATTCTGAGATCCCACACAGTTGATTTTCCAAGTCTGTTGCCTTGCTGTGAGCCTTGGAGGGATTTAAAAACAATGAGTGGGACTGAGATTGCTGCAACAGAAGGGTTTAATAGGCTTCATTATTTTATTGATTGTTGTGGAGTTTTGAGCTTATCCCAGGCTGGTGAACTCCAGGACCAGCGTAGATTTCCAGTGTTGTTTCTTTAAAGGAATTAACCAACATAAAGGTTGGACTGACATAACTAAGGTTATGTGTGGAAGAAATAGGTGTTTGAGATGGGGAATCTTTGCCCGGTTGACTTCACTCCAGGAGTTGCTGTGTATTCAGCCGTGGCAGGATTTGGGGCTGGCGGGTCCTGCGTACAGAACTCCTGCCCTCTCCTGGGGAAATGCTTTCACTCGTGGCTGCGAGCTGCATCCAGAAAGGTTTAAGTTATATTTTAAACGTATACATTTTTCTCATGTCATTTGGAAATGCTTAAAGCTGAAAGTTACTCTTAAAGCAATATTTGAGTTTCATCCTTCCTCTCTTCACACTTCTCAAAACATTTCTCTTCCCAGAGCAGCTCTGGCTCCTCACTCCAACCTTGTTTTGTCTCTGTACATTGAGTGTGTTTGTAAAGTTCATTTCATGTTAAATCACTTGTTTGTGCTTTTCTGGAACATTATTGCCAGCTAAAATTTTCAATATTTCTGCTGATGAGCAGGTACATCTGAAGTGAAACATTGCTTGAAATGTTGCTGGATGGTCTTGCTCATCCTCTGTTACTAAAACTGCTGGTTTGTGGTAGCTTTGTCTTCATTAGAATTACAAAACAAAGCCATGGAAAGCTTCAGATGAAAGGAGAGGGAAGGAAAACAAGAACAAGAACTTTAATGTCATGATTGCAATGGGATAAAACTATCAAGTTGCCTTTGTGGAGATCCTCAGAGCCAAAAAATAGTGAAATCTTGTTAAACATAATCAGCAGTTGTGTATAGACATAAATTCTGAAGCTGGTGACGTGTATAGAGAAGAGAATAATTTTTGTAGCTCTGGTTGAGTTCACTTTGAAAACTGCTTTACTTGTATGGGACAGTTTGTAAATGTAACTGCAGGTGGTAAATAAAATTGTACAGACAACTTACTTTGGGTCTGTGTCCAGGTTGTGTGGCTGCTGCAGGTCTCAGTACGTAGATGGACAAGCAGATGTGATGTCTTTCCTGTGGGAAGACATCCAGAAAATTAAATATTTATGGAGAGAAAACAAGAAAAAAATAAAGAGGGTACTAAGAGAGATTTGGGACAATTGGGGAGTAATTAATATTAAGTATAGCAACACAGACTCTAATTTTATGGGGGGGGTTTTAAATGTTTATTCTTATAGGGAGTGAGCCCTGTGCTTAAACATCTCAGAGGGTTTTCTGTCCTTAGAGAACAAGGGACTGCTGGAAAACTGGCAGGAGGTGATGTGGGTTTGAGTCTGGCATTGGTTTTTTCTTTCCCAGACCTAAAAATGTTCAGTTCTAACATTTCAGTCGTTTGGGAGCCAGCAGAGGGCACCTCAGGCTTTGCTTTTGTGGGCCCTGCAGAAATGAGTGGTTTAACTGTTAAAGGCAAGCTGGCTGCTTTAGGGAACAGGCTCTCCTGAGGAACCTTTGTTTGGGCAGTATCCACTTGCACGTGCCTGGGCCAGGGCTGGATCCCAAAATCCAGCCCAGCAGCACATCCGCAGGGCCATCAGCTGAATGGGGTCAGTCTGCACTAAATCCTCCTAAAAACAGTCCTTTGCTGCCTTGGGGGGTGATTTAGGTCTCCGAGACCTCTAATAGGAGTGTGATAGTGAGTAACCTTGTGCTTAAAACTTGGGTTTGAATTTCATTTTTACTTAAATCTTGGGGTTTTTTATCTGTTGTCATTCTGCTTTTATCCTGTGATAATTCTTTTTTATATCTAAGGAAACATTCAGTGTGTACTGATGGAAATGGATTTTAGTGGTAAATTTTATTTTTTTATTAGAGGTTTGATGAGCTTTGGTTTGACGAAGGATTGACTTTAATTTCAGGATTCTTTCTGCAGTTCACTGCAATTCTGGCTTCACCTCTTGCTCAGGCTGCTTTGAGCTCCCGGCAGCACTTGGCTCCCAACTTTCTTTTTTCAAACAATATTTTTCCAAAGGAACCCTGAGAAGGGTCAGTGGCCTTGCTTGTTTCGGAAGCAGCTCCCTTCATTACCATTCCATGAGGGAAAGGCCCGATGTGAACAATCTGTAACTAATTTCACGTGCCAGTGGAGCCGCTTTCACTGGGAAGAAGATGCACTGAGAGAGCCTCCCAGGCTCCTGCTTCCCTTTACTGCTCTTTGATAAAGGAACTCAGCCTGGATCAGCTGCGTGATGTGGTTCAAAACAGAAAATCAAAGGGCTGCAGGATCCAGGTTTTGGGAAAGCTTTCCAAGGTCTTCCAGCAGTGCCGTTTGCCGTGAGGAGCTGCCAGACCCAGACTCAGAGAAGAGAGGCTGCTCTCAGCCCTCACCTAGAAAAGGGGGATTTCAGAAAATAAAATACTTCGTCTTGTGTATTTCTAATCTAAAGATGTGTATTTAATAATCTAGATAATACAGATAAATATGCTAATTTTATATAACAACAAAAAAATAATCAAAATATCTAAATAATCTAAATATCTTAAAGAAAAATATGTTTTACAGTCATGCCTGTGTGTATTGCTTAGGATATTCTAAATTTATTAAGCCTGAGTGAAACAATCTTTTTGCAACTGCCTAAGCAATGAACATGACATAATGTGTGTATCTGACAAGATAATAATCAGCTTAATTTAATTTCCCTACTATCTGATTCATAATTCTTTATCACAATCAATTTCTGTCAAAATGAGCTGTCAGGGATAGGAAAACATTTTAAAACTTCCTTTGAAGACACTCAGTATATTTTATTAAATCTTTTATGACTCCTTTCTCTTTTCAAAGATTAGATAAACATAACCCCGGAGTCTCTACAGGAGATATTTCCCTTTATTCTTATCACAATCAGGGCTTTGTTTCTCTTGCTGCCAAATGGACCAATACTGGAACCATTAAGCTCAATTTCTGTTGCTGGTGGTTTTTCAGTTCCAGGTTCCATCTGAAGTCCCAATATTTGCCTGGAAATCCGTAGGAGAAGCAGGCGGGCCTGTTCAGAGTGTTGTAAATTAGTTCCAGTCTCCACGAGCCTGCTGTGACTAATTGATGTGACCTGGAAGTGGATAAAGTCCATAACAGTAAGATCAACTTTTCCTCTGGTAATTTGACAAATAGAGCCCTTTTTTAAAGTCCTGTGTAGGCTCCGTTCCCCATTTGTTCTGTCATGATGGGCATCGTTTCCGTGTTGGAGTGATAATGATTTTCCAGATTTCTGCTGATTTGTAGAGCAGGTGCCTTTATTTATTAATGCCAGAAGAAGGGAGAGATTCAACAGCACCAAGAAAAAGATTATTCCTTCAGCAGCTGTTTATCAAAGCCATTCCTTATCCAGTTAGCTCACTGTAAGTATTTTACCACTGCTTAAAAATCTTCATGTTTTCATGTGAAATGTATAATTACAATATTTTTTGCAGAGTAATTTTATGTGTAAAGAGAGCAAGAGTAATAATTTATTAGTGGTAATTATTACATGTAAAAATAGCTCTGTTTTTTTATCTAAATATTTTAGAAATGCAAAGATTAATACTCACCAAACCTGAGTTGTCTAGTTTGTAGTGAGTTTAAAGAAGCAAATATAGAATATCCCAGGTTCTTTTCCAAATTTAATGCTTTTGCTGAAGTTTTACAGTTCCATTTAGCTTGTAGTTGGAGTATTAAATTAGACCAGATATTCCCAAGCTCTTTGTTAAGGTTTATGGCCGTGTTTGGGAAATCTGCCTGTTTTCTCAGGATACTCTTTACCACACAGGTTTTCCTCCTCCTGCACTGCAGAGATGTGCAGGAAGGCTGGTGGTTTGAGGAGTCGCTCCAGCTCATTAATTTCCTACAGCCACAGGGAAATCAGGAAATCTCAGCGTTGTGTGGCCTTCGACTCTTGCAGAAGGGGCTGCTGGAATGGGACCTGTGCAGTGGAAGCTCCTGGAAACTCCATGTTGCTGCCTAACTAATTTTTGAAGAAAAATTTTAGACCGCCGCTGTAAGTACTGTGCTGACTGTAAGTAAATCCATGCTGCTTTCTGGCTGGGCAGGGATTTAAGGAATTTCTCTGCCCCCAGCCCCTTCCAAGCCTGCATCCCACCCATCCCATCCCCACCAACTCTGCCGTGTTCCAAAATAGTCTCACTGTAACTGTAAACCCCCAGCAATGACCCAGGGGAGTCCAGTCCCTATTTATTTGTGCTCCAGTGGGATGTGAACCTTGGTCTTCCAGGGTGAAAGGTTGAGGGATGAGTGTCTTGTTTACTTGTGCTTTTCAGAGAATGTTTTCCTTTAATCTATTAAGCAGACACACCATTTTGTCCCGTGGTGTGCAATGGGATCATTAACTATGTGCTTAATTACCACCAAACCACATCTGAGTGCCCGATGGCAGCAGGCAGGGGACTCAAAACCCAGTTGGTCAGGCAGGAGGGTCCAGAGAAGCTCTCCCACCTCAGGCTTTAATAGAAACATCTTTCCATGAGCTCCTGCAACATCTCCCTGATTTATATTGGGCGTCGGTGATGGATAAAACCGCTTTGGATGGTTCCACATCAACTCTGACTAATGGCTGAGGGCAAACTGGGAGTGAATGAGGAGAAACCAAACTGTCAATGGGTTTTAATATCCAAATTGGAGTCTTTGGAAGTTATTTTCAAAACCAAAAATCCAAACTGGATTCTTTGGAAGGTTATTTTAGGCACCCCTAGACCTGAGTTAATTCAACCACTGTAGCTCTGCTGCCTTTAACACACCTGGGGATTTCTTTTCTCTGAAGCTCTTATGCTCAGACATTCCCATCCCAAAGGTGGCATTTGGGCTTAATTTTTTGGCAGTGCTGCAGAATTGTTGTATACATTAATCAGCCGAGGTGTAGGGCTCGGGCACATCCTCCACCAGGCACAGACACAATACAACAGAGAAGGCCCAGCAAACACAGCTGGTGAACATATTTACCATCCACTGGTTAGTCACACTTGTGGAGTTTTAATTGAATTACCTTTGACAGTGAGCAGCAAACCTGGTGGGTGATCTACTAAATTTAACTGATGAATGGGCTCCCTAAAATCAATTAGCATCCCGGGCTGGGAGCATGAACACATCCGTCGCTCGGCGGGGACCAGAGCGGGCTCGGAATGACAGCAGCAAATGTTGGCCGAAAGAAAGCACGGATCTCCTGCCGCCACTGACCCCTGCTCCCCACATGAAAGAAAAACAGGAGCCTAACAGGAGCTGAAAGAATCTGCCAGTAAATCATTTAAGCCCTGTTTTGCACAACTGATACAGGATGCTTCTAAACGGCTTGATTAATGCTGGGCAGTATATTAAAAGCAGGACGTGGCAGAGCTAGGAGTCTGTGGCCAAGCACCAGCTCCACAAACACCATCTGCTCGCTTAATTATTTTTGGGAGATTCGGGATAGCGGGGAGCCAGGAGGAGTTAGAAATGGCCTTTCCTTTTGCTGCAGTGATCGCGCCCTGTCCGTGGGCACAGAGAAGCCCCCTCAGTCTTTGGGTTGTTTGTTATCTGAATAATCAAGCGATGGCAAAATGCAGGCTGGAGGTTCCTCTGACCTTTGCCTCTGCGCAATCCGACCCTGCACAGGGCTCAGGCGGAGCATGTAATGAGGGACAGCTGGGATGGGCTGGAGATGGAGCACACACATGTCCAAGGGGAAAGGAGCACACAGACAGTGTCTGAGGGGAGAAGGAGCACACAGACACAATGTCCGAGGGGAAAAGGAGCACACACAATCTCTGAAGGGAAAGGAGCACACACGATGTCTGAGGGGAAAAGGAGAACACAAAATGTCTGAGGGGAAAAGGAGCACACACAATGTCTGAGGGGAGAAAGGAGAACACACATGTCTGAGGGGAAAAGGAGCACACAGACAGTGTCTGAGGGGAGAAAGGAGAACACACACAATGTCTGAGGGGAGAAGGGAACACATACACAAGGTCTGAAGGGAGAAGGAGCACACAGACAGTGTCTGAAGGGAAAGGAGCACACACAATGTCTGAAGGGAAAGGAGAACACATGCAGTATCCAAGGGGAGAAGGAGCACACATGTCCGAGGGGAGAAAGGGGCACATAGACGGTGTCTGAAGGGAAAGGAGCACACACAATGTCCGAGAGGAGAAAGGAGATCACACATGTCCGAGGAGAGAAGGAGCACACACACAATGTCTGAGGGGAGAAGGAACACACAATGTCTGAGGGGAAAAAGAGCACACACAACGTCTGAGGGAGAACGGAGCGCACACACAGTATCTGAGGGAGAAGGGAACACATACACAAGGTCTGAGGGGAAAAAGGCTCACACAGACAATGTCTGAGGGGAAAAGGAGCACACACGCAATGTCTGAGAGAGAAAGGAGAGCACACGCAATGTTCAAGGGGAAAAGGAGAACACAGACAATGTCTGATGGGGAAAGGAGCACACACACAATATCTGAGAGGGAAAGGAGCACACATACAAAATGTCTGAGGGAGGAGGGAGCACACACACACACACACCTTGAAGGGCTCCTGGCTTGGCACAAACTGGAGAAGGCAGAGAAATCTCCATTGAGTTTTTGGGTTTGAAGGTGAGGAGGAAGAGAAGCAAAGAGAGCCATAGCTTCCCCTCCCTTCCCCCTGTTTTGCTGGATCACCAGCTAAACCTTCCTCAGGGGGAAATCTGGGCCAAAACCTGATTTATTGGAATATCGACTTAAGCGAAGACTTGGTCTGGACTAGGCCGCATGTGAACTTTATTAATTTTTTTACCAAAATGAAAATGTGTCAAAATCAACAACACCCAAACTGAAACCTGTCCAATGGCCCCTGGAGGTGCTCCCTTGGGATATGGCGACTCAAATCCTTGTTTTCTCTGGGGGTATCCTCCTTCCCAGGCTGATGCGCTGGGTACCACTTTATGGGGTGTTCCCAAGTCCATGGAGGGCACAGTGGGGCTTTTCTTTCCTTGCCTTCATAGGTCATTGACTTTGTGCATTGATTTCAAAGTCAATGCATGGAGAGCATTTTATTTTGTTTTTTTAACAAATGGTATAAAATAGTACTTTTTAAGGAAAAATTCTCCTCTTGCACAGAAAGTCCAATCCTCATGGGAGACATTGGACTGTATTATCGTAGAGTTATAGGACAAGATGAGCAGGGATGGGGTGGAGCAACACCAGCCTGACTCCAAGTGTTCTGTGACTGCTTTAAAAATATGACGTTTTTACCTGTAAAATAAAAAAGAGGGTGGGATCCAACACGCACTGTGCTCTGCTCTGAAGTGTTGCATAAATTACGCCGCACGTAACACAAACCTATCTGTTCATTTAATTCATATATAAACCACGGACTCTTGCCCCTGCAGAACAGCCCAGAGGATCCAGTGCTTTCTCCTCTCCTGGCTTTGCTCCGTTCCTGCTCTCAGAGCTGCCCCGAGGTCTCGGTTTGAGGCCTGGCTCCAGAGTGCACCTCCAAACACACCATTCCCTGCCCCGTGCAGCTCTTGGGCTTCCCGACAAACACATGGGAACACGGCTCCAAACACCCGCATCAATCCCCTCTGTAAAATTTCATGCATTTTCAAATGGGATCCGTCTTGGTTTGGAAAACAAAAAGCAAGGAAAAGACAACGGCAAAAAGCCTTCCCGGTGCACGAAGTGAGAAATGTGGCTTTAATTTAGACAACTAATTGCTTCCAGCTGAACCAGCCATTAAAAACAGTTGAAGAATTACAATGTAAATAGATTAATGCAGACAAAGCAACATGTGCACTATTCCATGTCTTCTTGTTACCTACAAAATACTTGGGCAGTGACACACTGTTAGTCTAAGCCACTTGTTAGGTTCTGTGCTAATCAGCTAAAATTAAATAAACATGACTGATAAAAATGACTGTTGTGTTTGAAAATTGATGCACCAACAGAATTTACTCCAGGAGATAATTACAGATGATTAAGTAACAAAGAAATAATTCCTACGGCAAAGGGGGAATGCCGGCGGCACAGCGAAGGGGCACTTCCCGATGTGCCAGCCTTGTTGTTTGGAGGGATGAGCCAAAGCTGCAGGAAGGTCCATGGGTGGGCAAAAAGTCTGAAGGAGTTTTTCTGCCCCAGGAATCTCCAGTGATAGAATGAAAAAGGGCTGGAAAATCAGTATTTTGCTGTTGGAAAAAAATGTATGTTTTTCCCCCTCTTCCCACCCAAGGGATCAATCCCTTCCTACAACTCTTTGCTTTTAAATGCTAAAAAACTTCTCACAGGTGAACCATGTAAGTGAAAAATATGGTATTTACTAAATAATAATGTTTATTTAAATGTTAAAGCTAATTTCCTTTGTCATCAGAATGAAATCAGACTGCGACTCGCCTTCTAAAATTCAAAATATCCTTCAGAAAATCTTTTTAAAATATTAATTCTTAAAGGAATTTATTATTAGGATGATAATACTGACTGGAAGCCTCAGAAAGGGAGTGTTTTCCAAAATAAAGGATACGTCGGGGAGGGTTTTTGCATTTTTTTTCTTCTCCATAAAGCCTGTTGGTAGGAACTCTGTGGTAATAGAGACATCCAAAAATAAATGAAAGGTGTCGTTTGGCTTTAAACTGAAAAAGGGAGTTTTATATGAGATTTGGGGAAGGAATTCTTTCCTATGAGGGTAGCAAGGACCTGGCACAGGGTTCCCAGAGAAGCTGTGGCTGCCCCTGGATCCCTGGAAGTGTCCAGGGCCAGGCTGGATGAGATTTGGAACAACTTGGGATAGTGGAATGAGATGGACTTTACCATCCCTTCCAATCCAAACCATTCCATGATTCTGTGATTCCAAGGAGCCATATTATTGAGCTGACTCCTCCACAGACCCTAACACAGCCATTTCTACACAACTTTTTCCCATATTTTCTTTAGCACGCTCATATCCTTGAGCATCTCACTGAAACACATGTTCGAGTCAAGATTAGCCCCTATGAAATGAAAATCACTTGGGCTGCAGAGGGGGAAGTGGAATATTATTCTTCATCCTGAATTGAAATATTAGAAGCTGACTCCTGAATTATACTCCGGGGTTACCGAGCTCTAATTGAGATTGAAATTGGGCCGCTATTTTTGGTGCAGCCTGGAAAGCTCCGAGTCTTATCCCATTTGTGCCGGTGGAAATCCCCACCCATCATCTCAAATTCTGCTCTGCCCGCACCTTCGGGGTGCGGAGAACCTTCCCGGCCCCTTCCTCCCCGAAATAATGATAAATGACAGCTACTCCAAATTGGAGCTGGCTGCTGCTCCTCGCCAAAGCGCTGAGGGGAGGGTGGGAAGGGGCTTCTCCCCGAAAGCTGATTGACAGGCGGGGTCAGGATGGGGGGAGCATTTGCTGGACCCTGTCAGATCCCAGGGAGCTGCTGACAGCTCGTGCTGCCATTCCCTTCCTTCCCTCCCCGACCAGATTTATGCTGCCATACAGAGGGTGTGGGGTAAACTCAGCTCTGCTTAGAGCAGCCTGGAAAAAAACCCAAACCCACCCCAAAATGACAATGTGCCCCTATAAATCTAATTTTTTTTGTTCTGCAGGTGCTGTCTAGGGGGTTGGTGGAACAATTAGTGATGATTCCCAATGCTTTGAAATATTAAGCAAAGTTGATGGATTTTCCAGTCCTCAAGTGAGCACCATAGAGCAGAAACCATGTTTCTGAGCAGAGATGAGGGTGGGGAGGCTCTGGCACAGGTTCCCAGAGCAGCTGTGGCTGCCCCTGGATCCCTGGAAGTGTCCAAGGCCAGGCTGGACAGGGCTTGGAGCAACCTGGGATACAGGAAGGTGTCCCTGCCCATGGCACGGGGTGGCACTAGATGGGCTTTATGGTCCAACCCAACCCATCCTGTGGTGATGGTGTCCAGGGAGCAGCAGGAGGTGAAAATCCCATTGGTTGTGCTGGAAAACCACCCCAATTAAGGACAAGAACTTTCCCCTCCCAAGTCACTGACACTGTGTCTGGCTGTGGGACACAGAGGGACATGACACAAGTGACCAGGTGACAGCTCTGCCTCCCTCACCTCCCCAGCCCCCAGCTCTCCACATCCCCAGGATCCCTTTGCACACACGTCAGGGAGTCACCTCCGGAGCTGGGGAGAGGTGTCCCCTTGCAAGGAAAACATGGGGCAGGTGCAGGCGTTGGGAATGGAGCCCCTCGGCATTAACTACCCAAAAGAATTTGATTTAGCTCCATTTATCAATTGGTGCAAACAAGTAAAAAAGATGTTGGGTTGAGATGATTAAATAGGATGAGGCCTCTTTTTTTTTTTATTGTAAGCAGTGAAAAATTCCATTCCAAAGGCATGACCGAGGAATTAATATGCAGCTATAAACACGCTGCGGGGAAAAGGCCGGGGGAAGCAAACAGGACCCAAAATAGATTTATCTCCAAATGTCCCGTGAAGCCAAGGAATCCACTGCTATAAACACAGGAATTGCAACTGGCCACATGAAACAAAGCCCCGCTTTCAGTGGCACCTGGGGATGGCGAGATGGAAGTAATTCCTCTTTAATGAAGATATTGTGATGTGTCCAAGGCTTTCTGTGGAGCAGCAATTCCCACTGCCTGGGAAAAGGGGAGATTAAGTTACAGAGGGGCTGTGCTGGAGGAGGAGCCCCTGTTTGAAGCAAACCCTTCGCTGGCATTATCTGTTTAATGTGTTGCACACCATTTGCAGCATAAACATTTCCAGTTCATTTTAATTTCATATCGGAGGAGAATCATAAAGACAGAGGGTTATTGGTCGCAGCTGTGGGGATGTGGCAAATGCAACTTGAAGAATTATTCTGTCAAAGAGACAGAGCCAGATATTATTGTTTTTTCCCTTACAGTCTTGCCAGCAGTTAAAAAGGGGATTTTATTAAAAATATTCATGTAATTAAAATCTATAGCCTTAAAAGCCTTTAAAGGAACTGGATCTAAACCAGAGTAACGTGTTTACATTCAGATGTTGTAGGTTTGTAACAAAACAATGCTGCATTTGGTCAATAAAGCAAAATAAAAGGGTGTTTAATGTAAATCTTTTATTTTAAAACATAGGCAGCTTTGAAGTGTGCAGAGATTGATGTAGCTGAGAAACTTCCTTCTAGGAAATGCTAAATTTGCATCCAGAAATTCGTCAGTGATGATCTGGGCCACCAGTATGTCCTGAGAGGGAGAAATGACTTTTATTCCCCACACGTGTGGTTTTAACAGCCAGTGCCCGGCTTTTCAGCCGTTGTCCATCAGCATGATGGATCATCCTTCCCTTCTCTCACTTCCCAAACCCTGGCTGGAGCAGGGAGTTTTCCCAAAGCAAAGGAAATATCCCAGCAAAAAGCAAACCCAGCAGCCACCCAGCGCCGTTTCTTTTTTCGGCTCTTTTTTTCTTAATTCCTTTTCTCCAAGCTTTGTCCAGTAATAAACAACTGTTCCAATCTGCTGCACTGATCAAAAGAAATGTTTTAATCAGTCCCAGGCTAAATATCATGCTATTATGTTATCACTGGAGCAAATCATCCACAATACAAAACAAAAATATCAGTTTAATATGCTCCAGATCAGGAATGTCTTGAAGAAACTCGCCTTCCTTACAGGTGTGTCCTATTTTAAGAAAAAAAAAGGGAAGAATTAAAGTGCGGGGGCTGGCGCTGGGACCACGTGTCTGCCGGGGCAGGAATGCCAGGATCCAAACTGGCCAAGCCAAATTTCTGCAAATAAAACACTTTCCTCCACCCCAGAGATGTTTTCACTAATTTTTTTTTTTTAAGCTGAGGAGCAAATCCATGTGTTTTCACCTGCTGAGGAGCAAATCCACAGAGAGACCTATGGGACCTGGACCAATCCCTGTTCCCTCCAAGCCATGGCTCTGGTGAGGGATGCAACCCCAAGGAGACACAGAAGCTTCCATATTTTTGAGGCAGTTTTCCCAGGAGCTGGAGCAGGGTCTGGATCCAACGTGGGGTGATGGGAGAAGTCAGTGGTAGCAGGAGCATCCCTGCCCTGTGACCCTGCTGCAGGATGGCCAACAGAGACACTCGCCATCGCCTCCGGAAGGTTTTGGCTTGGGCAGAGCTGGATATCATTTCCATCTTCTGCTCTGTTCTGTGTCCAGGAGACCTACCCAGCAAAATTCCTCCTTTTTATGGCTCATTAAGGCTCATGGCTCCAGATGCACGAGTGATACTCAAAACCAGTTAAAAAATAAGTGATATTCGGTCATTTGGGAGGCTCCAGTTTGGAGCGGGGTGCTCTGGCTGTCCCAGCAGCCAGACCTGGAGACAGACTCGCTGGATCAGCAGCTAAGACCATGAATACCCAGATGGATCATTCATACATGTTGGATTGAGGAAATTCTGACTCTCCATGGAATCCTCGAGGTGGGGAGAGGAGCTGGACATAGGGGAAAGATCCTCACTGGCACACATGGCTCAAACACCACACACACTCATTTCATGGAATCATGGAATGGCTTGGGTCGGAGGGACCTTAAAGCCCATCCAGTGCCACCCCCTGCCATGGGCAGGGACACCTTTCCCTGTCCCAGGGTGCTCCAAGCCCTGTCCAGCCTGGCCTTGGACACTTCCAGGGATCCAGGGGCAGCCACAGCTTCTCTGGGCACCTGTGCCAGGGCCTCCCCACCCGCACAGGGAAGAATTCCTTCCTAATTTTCTGACCAATTATTTGATTAAAAACCACCTCAGAAGGGGGGGACATCAGCTTGGGAAGGAGGAGTATCATCAGGGATGAAGCACCTGGACCTGACCAGATCCATGAGAGTTCTTCCCCGTCTCTCCTTCCCATGCTGTTCCCCAAGAGCTCATTTGTAATTCCAAGGGCCAACATGGGAAGTGTCAGCACTTTCAAATCACAATGGCTTTGGAAATGCCAGATTTTGTTTCAGCTGGGAATGAAGTTTGGGGCTTTGCTTTACTTTGATTTGGTTTAATCTCAAAAATCTCCAGGACACAGAGTTGTGTTTCTTCTACCAGCCTAAATTCTTGAATTCTGTGAATTTTGAGAAGCGAAGCAAAGGGGGCTGATGTTATCCGTTAGAAGAGCCAGATAGAGACATTATCCTGCTTTTATGAAAGCCAAAGCCCAAATTCATATTTATTTGAGCTGCGGCAGGATCTGGCTTATATCCTGGACATTACAACATACTGTTCCAATCTCTATTTTTATTAGCAATATTGATAACGATAGAAGAAATATGATACAGGAAATAGCTTATCGACTTTGATTAATTTTACAGTACAACTTTTAACAAACATAAAGGAAGAATTCAGCAAAGGGCTGAAGCTAAAAGTGTTGCTGCTGAAGGGAGACATGTGGTACCTGTGCGTCCTGAGCGGGGCAGCTGGAAATTCAGTGTGGATTTTCCTCCATGGAAAAAAAATTGTTGATAACCAAATTTTTTGAATCCTGTTAGTTCTCCTCTTTCAGTTTATTGACACTTTCAGACATAGTGATTTGCTGCAAGAGATGAAGACACCCAGGAAACGCAACCACAGCCCCAAAATTTAACAAACTGCCTTAAACCTACAGGGTGGTTAAAATGTATGATGGAAGATGATAGTTAAAACCACAGAGTACAGAGTGTTTGAGTTGACGTGGGCACAGCCAGGGCAGGATCATGGTTGTGTATAATATCCACCCAAGCCCGACTAAAAAAGGATATTTCTATATTTCTGCTGGTTTCAGGCTGCAGACCCATGGGAAGGGATGCAGCAGATCCACAGGGAAGCGATGCAGGAGCCCACTCCGATGAACCAGAAGCTGAAGGCAGAATCCATCCCTGGAGCATCATCTGAGTAATTTCAGGAGTAACTCCGAGTCACCACACAAATCCATGACTCTTTTCTTCCCCTCAGAGCCGAAAATTTTATTTGAGGCCTGACTGGAAGCAGATGGACTTGTCAGGGCTCCTCAGGCAGGTGAGCAGAGCAGGCGGATGAGCTGCTAAGTGCTCCCAGCTGCTGGGCAGGGCCCCGAGGAAATTGTTAGAGCTGGGACCCAGCTCCGAGGTGAGATCTGGAGCCAGCGCCAAGAAGGAAAAAGAGAATTTCTCCAAAAAGCCATTCTCTGAAAACTTGAAAAAGCAAGGATTTTGAAATAAGAGAAAATAGCTGAAAATACCTGGAAAAAAAAAAGGTATCTAATATATCTTCAGACTTCAGAGAGGCAGAAGCCATCCTCAGCGCCTGCTCCCATCTCTGGTTTTGTTCAGGATCTGCCTCCTTAGGCAGCAAATATTATTTTTCCAGGGGTTTCTCCCTGTTGCTGGTGTTTCCCTCTCCAGAAAGGTCTTGACTTTTACTTGCTGCTTTGTGTTGTTTGATTTATAAGCTCAAGGGGTCCTTCTCGAAACCTGGACTCCTTCTTGTACTTAATTGCTACAATAAACTGAAAACTTGGTGCTTTAAGGGCAACAATCTGGGAGGAAATTGTTTGATGTATGGAAGTAGACGGTAGGTCCTTCTTGGGAATGTCACCAAGGGGACACGGCAGAGAAGTGGCTTTATAAATAACTGCAAAATTCAGAAAGTCCACGAGCTCAGGGAGAGCAGAGCTCTATTAAGCACAAACAGCTTGCAGGGAAATTCCCAGCATCTGCAAAAGTCCTCTCGGCCCCTGTGGTTCCCAACAGCCTCGACTGCTGCATCCACCAGCATTGACAGCCCGGGGCTGGCGGTCTGGGATCCCATGGAAAGAGAGGCCTGGAGTTGCCAGTGAAAAAAAAGGTAATTAACAAGTCAAAGCTATTATTCACATTGCAAGGAAGGTGCTTTTCCATTTGGATATTACTGTATGAAAAATAAGCTTGATGTTTTAAAAGCTGTTTTTCTCAATGGATGCAGCATTGGTGGAGCGTGGAGCGGGCATGGATGGACTTCCTGCATGCTCTGAGCAATGTCATGATTCCTGTCATGGCTCCAAGTGATGCAACAATAAAGAAAATTATAAAATTCATCCAACAAATGCCAAGGAATGTGGCATCTTGTGGCTGCAAAGTGCGGCTTCAGGACATAGCACAACCCCGCAGGAGTTGGGAATGCATCCCCCTGCACCCAGAACCCAAAATCCATCCAGGATGGGAGAGCCACCATGGCACCAGCGATTTTGTAATCATCTGAACCTCTCCTTTAGCTTCCTGGGCTGTGTTTTATGAGTCACCACAGATGTTGTGTGTTCTGGGGGACAACCAGACGCCCAAAACGAGAAGGAAAGGACACGTAAATATTATGGCCTCATCTGTTTCCAATAGGCTGTGTTTACATATTAATGTGCAATACAAATTTGTAAACATGAGCATTTGAAACTTTTGGAGGAACCGATCCCGGCCTTTTCCTTTTCTGCAGCTTTATTGGAACAACATGTCCCCAGCCTCAGCCACACATGGACATGGTTTCCATACTGGATGCATTTCAAATGGTCTGGGTGCTTATTTGTTCTGCTCTATCTTGCTATCCAATCCTCATTTGCTTTGCATAATTGTGATACAAATTATCATCTAATTACAGCCCCAACCTCAGCAGATCAAATGTAAACCGAGGCACTTCCATCACAAAAAGTGACATCCGATGCTCCCTCTACGCCTTTGGCTTCTCCAATAGATGGATTAAATTTGGGTGAAACCAGAGAGTCAACTGTACTTTGATTAAAAATATTATTGCCGAGTATTTTGTCTCCTTGGATTTTAAATCCACCCCCGTGTCTGAGCACCGAGCCCATCCCATGTCCCGGTGTCGGATACGGACACGGCACCTCTGGAACAGCCAGTTTTACTTGCTGAGTGCTATAAACAGGCTCAGATATTCCCAAATAACTTGAAATCCCTCTCGGGAAAGGTCAAATGACTAATAGCTGAGATGGTTCAGCAAGTTTCATCCTTAAAAAAAAGCCTTTGATTTTTTTTCTCCCTGTTTCCATTTAAAAATAGCACTGTAATCCTGAGGTGATGTTTGTATTTGCCTACTAAGCCCAAAGAACTGTGAACTTTGACATGGCCACAAGTTTTCCAATAATGTTTGTGGCAGGAAATACAAAAAAGTACGTGATGTAATGTGTATTGACAGGCACATGGGCCTGCTTGAAATATTGACCTTTATTCAACCAGTTCCACATTTAATAAATCATATTTATTAATCTGATTTATTCTCTCATGTTCTGCCACTCACCTCCCACCAGTGGCTGTTCTACAAAAGCACCCTGAGAGTGCTTTTGAGTGCTGGTTATCTGGGCACATTTATTTGGGCACATTTATTTTCATATATAGGCAAACCCATCTATTTGATAGTGGGAGTGAATCAGCTGAGTCACCGGCGTGGATATGGAAAATATTCCTGTGCCAAAATGGCCTGGGAGCTTGACCTGGTCTGAGGTGGCCACGGTGGCACAGGACACAGAGCTGCGACTGCCTGAAAACACCACCCACATCCTTTTTATTTCTTCCAGTGATTTTTGAAAGGATAAAACCAGGAGATGAAGGCAAAGGAAATGGAAAATAACCTTCAGATAACCCAGATCAAGCAGTTCCTCTCATGCCGCGCCAACCGCTCGTACACACAAATTTATATTTCTGGATCTGCCTGATGAGCACCCTCCCAAAGTGTGGCACCCCTGGGACATGCTCAGGCCTCGCAGGGACCAGGCTCTGGGTGTGTTTCCCATGTGGTTGTGACGAGGGAGGACAGAGAAACCCAGGATCCTACGGGACCCAAGGAGGTGCTTTGAAATCCAACCCAATTCTACTGGAATCAGCCAAGCATCATTCCTGATGGAGCAAATCACTGCACCAAAAATATCTATCCCAGTCATTATCAGTCACATTTTTAACCAGACACTGATTTACTGGATTACAGCTCATGGCCAGCAACTCTGGAATATCTTATGCAACCGCAAATATTTGGAAAATTGGAAGTTCCCCACTGCACAAATCCGTGACTGATCAGGAAGGGCCTTCCAGCTCCCCAGGAGTACAGCCACATGTGGGGGCAGGGTCGCGGTCACTCAGCTGGACAGAGCCTGTCCAGAGCCAGCAGTGGACTTGCCACAGGATTCAGTTACTGCCAGTGTTGGAAATAAGGAGTCCCAGAGGGAAAAAAAAAAAAAGGTGGTTTGGGGTTTTTTTTGTTGTTGTTGTTTTTTGTTTTTTTAAAAATAAAAATAGTTAGATAAACTGCTAAGAAACAGCCCAAGAAAGCAGATTTGTTCATTTTTACAGCTGCACAGACTATTTAGCACAATCCCCCATTTCATACTGGCATTGCTGGGGGCTTTGTGAACACCCAAAGCAAGAAAATTAGGGAAACCAATGCTCTCTGAATTTTATCAAAGTCTCATGAAAGTAAAAGTGTAAATTTTGTTAATTAGTAGCTTTTGATATTGCTTGTTCTGTTCTGAATGTGTTGTCTGTTAATGAAGAAAATAAAATCAAAACTCTGGTACCAGTTTTGATTCTTAAACCTGTGCCTAATCCCTCCGTATTCTCTGTTGTGTTTGAAAATACAGAATTAATCCCAAAATGGGGCTGGTCCCAGCCAAGACTTACTTTCCAATCTGTGCCCTCTATCAAGTGATAAATTTGACTTCAGGCAGAGACTGAATATCAATCAAATAAAGAATAAAACCTGTGTCCTGATTTATTGTGAGTTACATGGGGCGCTTGGGAGCTGGAGATTATTTACAGGAAAAAGAAGAACATCCACAGGTTACAAGAAAACAAACAGGACTTCTGGAAGGAATTGAAAATCTCGAGTTCCAGGGGCTGTAGGGTTGTAATTCTCCGTGAAGGATCCGTGTTCTCTGTGGGACTGAGCCAGGAGCATCCCTGCCCTTCCCTCAGGCACAGGCTGGATCCCAGGTGGATCTTCTGTGTCCCTGGGGGCTGAGAGCTCTGGGTCAGAGGATTGTTCTGCAGGGCTCCTGGAGGTGTTGCATCCCACACAATTCTCCAAGATGGATCCTCCAGGTCCCCAGCACGGATCCATCTCACCACGGCGGAGATGTGCAACCCCATCTGTGTTCTTCCCACCACACCATCGATGCTGGTGCCATTGGAGAGTGGGGCATGGAAGAGAGGGCTCTGGGGCACCCCTCCAGCTTCTCATCCCCATCCATCTTTCATCCTGCCTTTCTTTACCCTGGCAGCAGATACTTGGATTTTAGATGCTTGGATTTATGTCCCCACCCTGATAACGGAGGCATCTGAGTCCTGGAGAATGAGGGACTTTCGTGTCATTAATTAGGACCTGTTAGAGCCAAGAGAACTTGAGAACAAGCTCAAGTGCTTGGTCAGATGTGGCTCCTTTGCCAGCTCCAGGTCCTGGATATTCCCTTCGAAATTAGGGATAAAACTGGAGTGGGTGAGCAGCAGCTCCCCAGGGCTCTGCGCTAACTAAAGGCAAGAGAGAGAGAGAGAGAAAACAGATTTGTAGAAATGCAGATGTCTACGCCCCCACTCGAGAGTGCAAATAGTAAAAAGGTGACTGACAGTTTGCTCTTAACCTACAACTGTGACATAAATATGACCAAAAGGTATCACCTCATCTCAGACCCTCCACCCTCCCAGATCCTCCACCCTCCCAACAACACAACATTCTGTCCACAAAAAAAGGATTAAATGCCTGCCCATGCCACTCCTGTACCATGCAGTATTTCAGAGTCAATAACTAACAAGCCCCTGGGTAGGAAGGAAGGAAGGACTTGCTTTACATGGCAATGCTTAGAAATATTCTCAGATCCCACTAAAGGCAGTGGTTAATTGTGGGGTGCCAGTTGGAGTGATTGCATCTGCCGTCCCTCAAAGCAGCCGGAATGCTGTCACTCACTTTGAAATGGCCTGCTGCATTCATCAGTCTGGATGGCACAGAGAAGTTATAACCATACAAGCCATATGGAGGATGTAAAGAACAATTAAGTGCTTCCCGAGCAATGGGACTTGATGGGAAAATGTTTCCAGATGCATGTAATCCATACAGCATTTGACCAGCAGAACCGGGGGCTTGTAGGCACTGAGTGTTTAAATCTTCGGCTTTGGCGTTTTTCAGGGAAGACAGTTTGGGCATTTCCACCATGAAGTGGGGTAAAAGTTGTGGGTTGGTGGCTCCCAGTTTTTCGTGGTTCGGAAAGAGGAGCGCCTGCTGTCTCAGGAAGCTCGTGGGGCAGAGCTTGTAGTAGAGGGGCACGTTGAGAGGGTGCAGGAAGCTCTCGGGGCACGACACACCCAGGTTGCTCACGGGCAAGTGAAGCGTGGGAGGGGAGCATGGTGGAGAGAGCAGGGGGTTCAGAGGAGAGGAGGTCCCACCGCTGGAGGCCACTGGAGAAGAGCTGGAGCTCCCACCTGGAAAAGAAAACAGAAATCATCCAGGCTGGGCTAACTTGTGTCCGCAGCCGAGGCAGCCTTGGAGGGCTCCTGCTCCCACTCCAGGTCTCCCTGCTGTCGGTGTCCCTCCAAGCACAAACCTGCTCCAAAGACCAGCTCCTGGAAAATGGGAAGACCTACCCATAAACTGTTATTGTTACTTGGTATTTGTTTGAGAACAATATTCCACATGTCTAACCCCATTCCTCAGACTGGAATCATGGCAAATCCAGCTCCATGCACACCTGTGTGTGGATCTGTACCTGGCTCCATGACCGATAACCTTCCCCTGCTATACCCACACCATTGCTATTTCAGGTACCCTATTTTTCATGCAAATTCCAGACAGCTTTTTCCCCTTGGATATAAGAACAAAAAAGCATATTCAGCCTGATGGAGAATTTTTTTGCACCTTCCTGCTCACAGGAATTGACTCATTTCACTTGGCTTCCCAAGCAATTCGAAACATACCCCTGAATGCTATCAGTGTCTCCAGAAATTCAAACTCACATGTCATGTGAACGTCCTCCTTTCTGGAAGGGATGAATGAACACTTTCAGAATTCAGGAGAAATGCAACCCCAAGGAATAAAAATGAAGCAGGGACGGGATGGCTGCTCTAAGGTGGGAATGGCACTCCGGAGCAGCCGGCCCTGGTGCTACAGATGCTGATTTCATCTCCCGCCTGTGGAGACCCAAATGTCCACTGCACATTCATTACCAAATTCTTCCAGAGGGGTTTTCCTCTCACCTTTATTTTAATTTCTTACCAAAATCACTGGGAAATGATTTAAGGGAATGTGGATCTATTTGTGCTATTATTTACGTTCAATTCCAAGTGATACAACACCTGGCTGGGATCTGATCTGACTTTACATGCAACTAGCAACCCAAAATCAACTGTAAAACTGAATCGCATCTGCTGGTAGAGCAAACCCTCAAAAAACCTTAAAAACACAAAGATTTTGGATGCCTTGCAAATTAATTTCCAAACTTCCAGCCAGCAGAGCCTCTCACAGGTCAGCCCTTGGTCGCAATGATCTGGAAAGGTTTTGTGGTGTGAAGGTCTCACCCTTCCCTGCTGATGTCAGTGGCTGCTTCAGTCCTGACATCAGCAGGGCAGGATCCAGTCTTCACTCCATGGATGTATCCTGAGGTCCTCCAGGGCTCAGGGACTTTGGGTCGTGGAAAATGATGGGCCTGAGCCGATACTTGAGTGTGAGGCAGTGGGTGAATCCCTGCATGGCTGGATACAGCAGGGCAAAGCAGGGGCGGTATCTGCTTCACGGTATCCTAAGCAATAATATCACCCAAATTCCAGAACGACTTTGGGAATGGGATTGCAGCAGATCAATGAGCAGATGTTTTCTGCCCTTTCTGTTAGGCTTAAAAATACAATTTTTATGGCCAATTCTTTCTTTAGCATGTTGGTCATACTTTCTTTTAATTTATCTCCTGGTTTTAGAGCTTTGGAATTTCAGTTTTATGGCATTTCATCAGAAATATATTTTATTGCCAGTAAAATTGGAAATTTTGTTATATTTGTATCAGTCCAGGAATTTCAGCCTGAAGAAAAACACCAAATACATTAAACACATTAAACACACACACACAAAAAAAAATTTTAAATGCCAGGTAGTCCTAATATTTTAGCATATGTACAATAATATTTTAGCATGTTTAACGTTGCTCTTGCTGTTGTTTCCTTCCTCATGCAGCTCAGCCACTAGCTCCTCTCCCCCGGCAAACGGATTCAAAAGGGGCTTTTTGCATAAGACATTTTCTAAAAAAAAAATTATTTAAAAACCTATGAATAATACCAATAAAACTACTAGTACGACTAAAAATTAATGATAATAATTTTAGTTCTCTTTACAACTGATAAACCTCTTAATTTCTCCAGAGCCTGATATCTTTGTGCCCTCATTTCTACGCCTGCAGAACCTGAATATTTGCTGTGATTTTTGCAGCATTTCCCGCAGACACAGAGGTGACTTGGTGTGTCCCAAGACTTTGAAGAATTCGTGACATAAACGAAAGTTAAACTCGCGACTTTAAACCCAACCTGGAGCGCTCCACTGTGCAAACGAGATGTTCGCTCTTTTCCTTTGGCGCTATGAATAATCTGTTTTCAAATATTACTTTCTGAAGCCGTTTTCCTGTAAACGGCTGTAAAGAACGTGTTGTTCTTGCCAGGAGGAAGGAGAGCATTTTCTCTGAAAATTTTCCCCTCTTCCCTGCATTTCCGTGGGACTTTTCTGTGGGACTGCTGCATCCTAAACGCCAGATAGTTTTATTTTCTGTTGCATAACGCATTTGTCGGCGCAGAAGCCGCCGCTGCAGAACATACGGGCGGTCACCACTACCACGTTTGTAGTTGATATTCCCAACCCGGTTGGAAACAATTAGTGTAACGAGATCAAAGCCGGAACAACCCGACTCCAAATTAGCCTCCTGAACACTCAGATATTTTTTTTCTGCCCATCTAACTCTGGTTTCAGCCAGGGGCTGGAGCAGCCCGCGCCATCATCCTACTCTTCCCGGCTTTTCGCATCCATTTTCACAGGAGTTTTGTCCAAACCCACGCGGAATGAACTCCCCCAAAAGGCAGACATTCGTTTTCTGGACGCACCTCGTAATCTTTGATGGTTTGAGCCCCCGCGAGGAGCCCGCGGGGAGCCCCGGGCGTGCGGCCGAGAGAGGCAGCGATCGGGATTTACTCACCCTGGCTGTCTGCACCGAAAGCCTTGAAGTCCAGGGCGAGGGGGGGTCGCCACGGGTAGGTCTCCAGGAGCCCGTCCAGGACCCCCCTGCGGGGTGAGAGCGCGTTGAACGCAGCCGCGGGGCCGGCGGGCGCGGGGGGCGGGCGGCAGAGCGGCCCCGGCCCTTACCTGTTCCTGCCGGGGTCCCGAAAACCTTTGGCGAACGGATTCCTGTCGATCTTCAGCTTCGTGATCTGCAGGGTGCAAGGGAAAGGGCCGCTGGGCAGCGAGGCTGGCTGGGAGCGGCGGCCGCGGCCATCGGGGTCTCCATCCCCCCGACCCCCGGGGCTCTCCATCCTCCCGGCTCCCGGTACCTGCTGGTTCTGGTAGGCCGTCACGGTGGTGAACTCTGTCTCCTGGAAGGAGAAGGTCTGCACCCCCTCGGCCGGCAGCGACTGGATCTGCGCTAGATCGAAGCGAGAATCCTGGGCGATAACGTGGACGCGGGGCTTGTACTTGTGCATGGACTGCAGGATGATCTGTGCGGGTGGACAGGCTGCTGAGCCCCCCCGGAGGGAGAAGGGCAGGAAGAAAACCCGAGGCGAGGCTCAGGAAGGACCCAGCCCCGAGCCCCGGGGCGGGAGGCACCGGGCCCCCGCCCTCGGGCGCTGCCCCCGGGGGATGCTCCGCACCCCGGGGTGATGCTCTGCCCCTCCCCGGCCCCGCGGCGGGGCTGCCCCACACCTACGTGCCCCTTGTCGTCCATCTCGTTGTTGGTGAGCTTCACGCGGTCGAAGCTGATGATTTGCCTCATCCAGGTCTCCCCCGAGCAGGGGGAGTCGGGGTGGATGTAGAGGCGCGGGGTGATGCAGGAATGGTCCGTGTTCCCCGCCACCATCCACTGCGAGCTGTGATAGACATACCTGGCCCGGCCCGGGCCGCGTCAGGCGGTGGGAGCCTGGCCCCACCTGCCCCCACACCCACGCACACCTATAGATTCTATAGGTGCGTGCGGGCACCCCTGTGCGACTCCCTTGTCACGTAAGGCACGGAACAGGGCGCAGGTCGCGTCCAGCAACGCAGGAAGGATCCCGCGTAGGTGTGGGGGTCCCCGCCCTACCTGTATCTTTTGGAGTCCACGGGCACGACGTCGATGGCGATGTAATATTGCTGCAGCGGCTCCAGCCCCTTCACCTTCACCCGGACCGATGGGAACATCCTCCTGCGGGCACAGCGGCAGCGGCTGAGCGAGAGCTGCTGCTCACAGGGCGAAAAGGGGCTGAGAAACTACGAACGGGCGTCGGGAGGAAGGGAAATCGAACTCAACGAAAATAGCGGAAAAAGCGGCAAACTAAGTGAAGTATCCCAACAGAACAGAAAAACCTCAGACGACAAATCAAAACAAAAAACCCCAAGAAACAATATCACTCCGCCCCCCAAAAAAGAAAAAATTAAAGAAAAATGTGAGAAAAGGAAACCAAAACGGAAAAGCAAAGCCCGAGCGAGGCGGCGGGGGGCGGCCGGTACCTGCCGGCCTTGGTGATGATCATCTCGGTGCCGATGTCGTGGAACCTCCTCCAGAGCTCGGAACCCTGCAGCTCCACCTGCACCCCGCCCGGCCGGCTCTCGGCACCGGCCTTGGGCCGCTTCTCTGCGGGGAACACAAAGGGCAGGGGGCGGCTCGGGAGGCTGCCGGGGCAGGGGGCGGCCGTGGCTCCCCGCCGCGCCGGGGTCCCTGCGGTACCCACCCGCCTCCGGGGCTCTGCGAGCCGGTCGGCAGCCGGGGCCGGGCTCCTCATCGCGACCCTCCGGCACCTTCCTCTTGGCCGAGCGTCCCACCAGGGCTTCCACCGAGAAGGCGTGAGCCCGGGAGCTGAGCGCCATCCCCCCCGGGCTGCCGGGGGTCCCCCCGGGCGGCAGCGGGGCTCAGGCGGGCGGCGGCGGCTCCATCCCGGCCGGCACCCCGCGCCCCTCGCCC
>VZRL01005061.1:490999-506405 GCA_013397895.1 Origma solitaria
GGAGAGGGGGAAGAGGAGCCGGCACCGTCTAGGATCAATAAAAGAGTTACTGTTCTCCATTAAATTGTAAAACTCAAAGAAATTTGACATAATTGCACACTAGGGGCCACTTTCCCAACAAAAGTGCAAATAACGTTTAACCAGAACCAGCGCAAAAGGGAAAAAGAAAAAATAAAGGGGGGGGGAGGGGGGAGAGAAAGGGAAAATATTAACCAAATGAAAAGGAGAGTAAAAAAAGAGAAAAGGGTAGAAAAAGAAAGAAAATGCAGGAGAAGAGAAATAAAAGGGAGAAAAAGTGAAAGAAAAAGGTGCAAATTTGGGATACGAGAGAAGGGAGCCGTGCCCCGCCTCTGGCCCTGCCAGGCTGCCATCGCGGGCCGGTGACACACGGCCCCTCCGGTGTCCCCGGCACGACAGACCCGGTGCCACCCCTGGGCTGTGACAGCCGGGGTTCCGGCTTCGTCTCCGGTTTTTCCTTTGCTTTTTGTTTGTTTGGTTGTTTTTGGGGTGTTTTTTAAGGCAGCGAACCCGCCCCGCCCGCTCCGCCGCCCCCCCGCCCCGGCTCCGCTTCAAAGCGCGGCCCCGCGGCCCGCGGCAGCTGCCCTGGATTAGGGGCAGAAATCCCCGTTTTCCACTCGGACAGTCCCGGGAAACGCCTGCACGGCCGGGCAGGGCAAGGTCGGGGCCGGGGGGCTCCGGCAGGGACCCTCAGGTGCGCAGGGAAAGCGCTGCGCGGGATCTGCGCGGCATTTTCACCCCCGCTCCAGGACCTCACCGCCCCGCACAGGCTGGAACCCCCGCGCTGATTTATTTTCCACCCGGGACCCCTCCCCAGAGCCGGCAGCAAACGGGATTCTGGGGTTCAGGTGGGTTTTGGGGAGGGGGAGTGGTGGTGTCCTTGCTGAGCAGGGGGGGTGTCCACCCCCTGTCCCCTGTGCACCCCTGGCCCCACAGCCTTTCCTGCACCGGGGAGGTCAGCCGGGATAGATGAGCCTTTACTGGAAAAAAATGTGGAAAGGGATAAAATTCACAGGCCAGCTGAGAAAGCAGATTGAGGAGGGGGGAGATGCCACAGGGTGCTGTGGCTTTGGGACAGGCAGGGGATGGGGTGCAGCATTCCATGCCCTGCTTCCTTCCAGGTGCTCCTGGAGCCACAGGGAAGCTCTGGAACATCCAAAATTTTTCACTTTTCAGGATTTCTTGCTCTTTATGTTAGAGTCGGTGTGCTAGTGCACGCATTCCTGGACTTTGGGCTGGCACCAGGTTGTCTTTGTGAAGAACATGGAGTGGTTTGGGTGGGAAGGGACCTTAAATCTCCTCTCATTCCATCCCTGCCATGGCAGGGACACCTCCCACTATCCCAGGGTCCTCCAAGCCCCATCCAAACTGGCCTTGGACACTGCCATGGATCCAGGGGCAGCCCCAGCTTTTCTGTGCCAGTATTTGTTCCCAAATGTGTATTTTAAAGGCCCCAGACTCACATCCGTGCCCTCAAATGCCCATCCCAAGGATGCTCCTTACTCAGTTCAGGGTGGGCATTGCCCATTCACATTAGTACACATTTATATGCATTTATAACCATTTATACCCTTTTTAGCACACATTCACACACCAAATTCCTGGCGTGTATCACCAGGACAGAGATTTGACCAGGGAAAACGCCTTGGAGGGTGTGAATGGATGCAGATATAGCTGCCAAAAGCCCAAGCTCAATATGCAGCCTGGACACCTGGTTGGAAGCCACTTGCTTCTCCAGCTGCTGACCTTTCGCCAATGCCAGCTCCGGTGTGGACCATACCTGCAGCCTGATTTGGGAATAGAAAGTTTGTATCCCAACTTCCCAAAGTCTGAAAGTTGTAATCCGAATTACAGATGGGTTTGGCCCTGTGTTATTCCATCTCTCCATGGGTGTCCATCAGCAGTGGCCTCTGGTGTGGTTTTGTTTCCTGTGGAAATGTCCAGGTGCTCCTGCCAGATCCTTCTGTGGGACAATATCCAATCCATCCTCCGGAATGTCATTCCACAGGATGACTCCTGTCTGTGGCAGGAGGGTTGAAATTAGATGTTCCATAGGGTCCCTTCAAACCCAAAGCATTCTGTGATCCCTTGTGGCAAGAAATGGATGGAACACAGGGCAGGGGAAGAGAATTTGGGGTTACCTCTTGCTCCTAGGCAGGATCAGCCCCACCTATGCACTTTTAGTTCTTCGTACAAAGAGAAATTAATCAGATTTTATGAGCATGTTCATAATTAGAAGAGCATAAGCTCATGATTTCAAGGTGACCAGCAGGTCCTGGCCAGCGCTGATGGGAGCCAGCTGAGGGCAGGGAGTGTGAACCTTTATCTCTGCTGACATGACATATTATTAAAAAGTATTTCGAGTAATCTTTGATTTCCTCAGCATTGCAACACATTTCAAGAACTTGGCTGGGGATCAACCGAGCCTTTTTAATTTCCTACACTGAAAAATAAAACAAAAATCAAGCCCGATTGAGATGATATAATCAGGAACATTTTGAGGGTTTAGGTCAAATTAATGTGTCAGAGAAGGGTTTTCAGGGGACTTGGAGAGCTTTAATCTGTCAAAGGCTGACTCAGAGCCTGCTTGGGTTTTGTAATCTTATTGTCTTTATGGAATTATGGCATGGAATGTCCTGAATTACCGTCATCAGAGAGTCCAGCAAATAATCAGTTGGCATAAAGTTCAGAATAACTAAGTTAATTTTAAAGCAAGTGTTAGACAATATGCCAGAAATGTTTGCTTAACTAGGAAATGATCTTTTAATACTGTCCATTAATGTGTGAAAGCACTCAGGTAACCTCCAAACACCACCTTGCCTGGCCACTTTCGGGGCAGATTTTAGGAGATTGAGTTGTTTTCAAGCTGTCCTCGATTTTGCCAGGATTTGCTTTGCATTTACCAAAACAAAAGAAAAAACCCAACAAAGCGCACCAAACCTGCGTGGTGGCTTAGGTGTAATATTTTAATATCACCTGAACTCAATTATGCATCTGATACTTACCTCTTTTATATCTCCACTCCATCATCGATTTATACAAAGCTACCATTATAAATTCGGTGCATGGATATTTTTGGTTCTAGCAGATAAATTCAAGGATTTTTCAGGATAAACTCAACAATTGTTCATTCTCTGCTTCACGAAGCATTAGCAAGAAAATATTTATTCATTTCATATTTGGGAAAACCCTGGTTTCCAGCCCTGCAGGCTCTGCTCAGAGTGATGCAGCACCGTTCCTCAAGCCCTGGCTCCCAGAAGAGCCTCAGCCTTTGCTTCTCCAGTGTTTAATTAAAAAAGAGCAGTCAAGTTTACAGCTGGGTGTGGGTGCATCTCTCTTCCCACTGCGTGAACATGAGGTGGGACACACTGAGCAATATTTTGGGAGGTGTAACTCCTCTTCCCTTGCAGAGTTGCAGCTGAAGGGAGCAAAGCACAGAATCCCAGGCTGATCCCTTGTCCCAAAGTGCTCTTCCCACTCTAGCCTTGGTGGCACTAACACATCTGCTCTTTAATATTCTTCCCCTGCTGTAAAAAAAAGCATTTCAAGATTGATTTCATCCTTTTTGCACATGCTACAAACTTGTTACTCCAGTTTGCTTTTTCTCCTGCTTTCCCAACCTTACTGCTTCCAGTAAATAAAGAACGGAATTTTTTTAGATCCAAATCTATTCACTTGTAAATCAAAGAATCCCCAAATGGTTTGGGTTGGAAGGGACTTTAAAGCCCATTCAGTTCCATGCCCAGCCCTGGGCAGGGACACCTCCTACTGTCCCAGGTTGCTCCAAGCCCTGTCCAGCCTGGCCTTGGGCACTGCCAGGGATCCAGAGAGAGCCACAGCTTCTCTGGGCAACCAAAATCTAACATATAAATTCATAATAAATGTAACTGAAAGTTCTGCCTCCCATCTGTCAGGGATACACCTGCACCGAAGAAGTGCAAGCAAATATCCAATATTCCAATGTGCAAATCGTATCCTTTCCTTGGAGGTTAAAAGTTAGACTTATGGATGAGACAGTGCCACGAACAGCTGCCATGATCCACTCGGGACGGGGATGGCAGATTTGTTATGGGAGGGTGTTAGAACTGGAATAAAACAGTTTCTACATGCCTTGGAGGGGCTGCAATGCAGAGGATGTGAGGCAGACCCTTCTGAGGGCTGGAAGAACAGCAGGTTGGGTTCTACAGGAGCTTCAAGTGCCAATATTCAACTTGAGTTTTTGTAAACATAGCCACCATTTCACAGGAGTCATTAACTAATTAGTCATTAACAGATTAACAAATATTTCTTTTTCCTATAAACCTTTCAAACAGAAACTGCTGAAGGCTGAGGAATTTTTGGCAGAAAACACCCGTGGTAGCATAAAGCAGCGCTCAGGAGATTGTTTTCCCTGACATTCTCAAATGTCCTGTTCCCCAGCACAGCTTTAATTTCATTCCAGGATTATTTTGCCCCTCATGAACTTTGGAGAACCTCTGCTCTTCTGTGACTGTGTCCTCTCTCCATCCCTGCTGGGCTGTGGCACCTCTGGGCTGACTCCATCCCAACCAGGAGGTGATGGCAAGGTGTCCTTGTCCACAGGACAATCCTGAATTTATTTCATGGCAAAAATGACAGATCTGAGCAAGAAATGCCCAGTTTATGGTGGTGGCCAGCCAGTGCTGAAGTTTCTTGGTTGACCTCCTAAGGAGGTTCTTCACCTCCACGTGCGCTGCATTAGTCAAAGATAAATTAAAATAAATCTCTGTTATGTTATTTTATACATAACCCCCCCAAGAGTCTGCTCAGGGAATAGGATTAAACCTTAAGGAAATGATTCAGTGAAGTAAAAACAATACTGACAGCATTTGGGGAGAGTTAAATCAAATTAGGGCACTCGGATCACTTCAGGATGAGAGAGGGGTGGGTGGTGTTCACCTCCAAAAGCAGGGAAGTCAAGGAAGGGTCAATAATGTCCATGTGGGGTGGGGTAAGGATGAGACTAAAATGTGACATGTCCCCACAAGAACCTTCCTGCAGCTGAGGCTGATGGATGCCCTGTTGAGTTTCTCCAGGACATGATGTGATGGAACTCTCTGTGACATATCTCACTGCAACCTCCAAGTATTTTCTGAAAAAGCAAGATTTCACATCTCTGTGCTGTGAGGAACATTTTTAACGTGGTTTTCCCCAGCCCAGCTCCTGGCTTTTGGCTCACGGTTGTGTGTGAGAGTGAGGAGAAGCCATTCCATCCCCTCTCCAGCCACCAACCTTCCATCCCTCCAAGCAGCTCTGCCACCACTTTTCCTTCATCACGGCTTCTCCAGAGCCGAGAAATAAACCCAAAACCCACCCCCTTCCCCCTCCAAGTAAAGGGGAAAATTCCTGCAGTGTTGAACTTTTCTCATAATACTTAAAGAAAATACTTAAAGAATGTGTAATAAGAGGGGATTTAGAGAGGGCAAAATTCAGCACATGAATGAAGCAGAAAATCTTTAGAATTGCACCAAAACTCGTCCTGTCTGCCTTTACCTCAGGGAAGGGCTCCAGGGAAGGAGAGGGGGTGACCCCAGGGGAGCCCCGGACCCCCTGTCCCCAGGGCTGCCCCTGCTTTCCTCACTGCTGGAATATGGGGAGGAAAAAGCTGGAGTTCTCCGTTTAGCTGCTGGGAAAACCACAGAGGAGAAGTGAAATTAAAATAGTGATGGGGAAGCTGATACCCAGTTATTCCATATTCCTGGGCAGGAGCGGAGCTGGGCAGAGCTGGGGTCACCTTCCCGTGCTCCCTGCTCAGCATCCCAAGGTCTGGGAACCCCAGCTGGGACCAGACCCCCAGGAGCCCTCTTGGAGGCAGCAATCTGAGGGCAAAAAGCCTTTTTAGAGAGGAGGGATGTTATTTTAACAAAATGTAGCCTGTGGTCTTAAACAGTTCCTGGGTACCTGGAGAGACCCCCTTGGTGCTTCAATGGCCTTGGTCACATCGTCTGCTCTGAAAATAAAAACAGCCCAATTCCCCCACGACCCCCAAGATTTGGGGTGAGGAGGATGAGGATCCACAGCACCAATGCATGTCCCAAACAGGGCCAGGCTCGCCAAGCCCACCTGGACATTTGTCACCAGTGGTGGGGTCTGTGCTGCATGTCCTTCAGCAGTTCTGTGGTGATGGCAACCTTCCAGACACTCCAGAGCTGGTGCCCAGGCTCCAGCTGCCAAACTCCCCCTGGGGGCACTCTTCTCAGTCCAGCAGGAAGAGATGGCCCAGAGGAGGAACCTCTGTGGCCTTGGTGGTTGTGGTGTGGAGAGGAGCCTGTTTTGGAGGTTGGCTTGAAAAATCACAGAATCATCGAGGCTGGAAAAGATCTCCAAGATCATCAAGTCCAGCTTTGATCCCTCCCATGCCCACTAAACCACGTTATAAAGTGCCACCTTCATTTATATTTTGAACACCCCCAGGGTTGGTGACCCCAGCACTTCCCTGGGGAGCCTGTTTCAATGCTCAACCACTCTTTGAGTGCAGAAAAACTCAGTTCTGCCAGGGATGGGTAGGTTTATTCCTGCTGGAATTGAAGGTTTCTGGGGCTCATTCTTCCACCACACCAAACCCCCATATCTGCACTAAGCTCTGCTCGCCCTTCCCTGGGATTAGGGCTGGTGAGTCTGAGCACGACGTGGTGATTTATCCCATTCCCACTAACTCTGGTGAAAACTGCTTTTCCAAAGGTTTTGTTTCCACTCATTTCTCTCCATTGCTGCTGTCTCTGCCCCACTAGCACTTTGCTGGCCCCAGGACACATTGGAGGCTTTTCCATCCTTCCCTGCGTGCAGAGATAAACTCAAGCTCTGTCCTTAAGCTGGGCCCAACCTGGGTGAGACTGACAGAAAACTCTGCTTTGTTTTGCTACTCTATCCTTGGTTAATGAGGCTAATTATGGCCCTAAATGCAAATATAGGGGGATGAGAATGAAAGCTTGGAAGGGCTGAGGCACTGGGGAGAAGGACAATAAATTAAGAGGTTTGCAGGGAAGCTTTCACTCATCTTCATGGTTTGGAGTTGTGAGCTTGCACTCGGGTTAGGAAGCGCCTTTTGAAATTAAACAGAAAAGATACAATCTTAATATTCCATGAGATGTGCCAATATAAATATCTGTCGGCAGAGATGTAAACTAATAGCTTTAAGAGCAAGGAAAAGAACCACATGAAGTTTTGGGAGCAGGGTGATGTCACCCCCCAGGCCAGTGAGATATTCTTTGTGTTGGAAATTAAAGCCGCATGAACTCCCCGTGCAAAGCTGGGTGAGACTCTGCTTTTTCAGCCACCACCTTAGGGAGGATGGGTATTATTTTCTGGTTTTAATTTTAAATTCATAAATAAATGTGATTGACTTGCCACCCAATAGCACCGAGTTGTGCAAAATAAGGATAAAGTCTGTCAATTAAGTCTGTCAGTGGCTGGTGTTGCTGGAGCAGAAGAAAATCCAAATTAGCTGAACTGGTCAACAAAATTCAGCTTCACGAGGAATTTCAGCTCAGGGAAGAGGAAAATCTGTCTCCACGGTATTATCTCCCCTTCCAAAGTTTCCTCCTGGCTGCACTGGGTCACAGGCTGTGGACTGTAAATTATACAGCCCAAATCAAACCCTCTTCTGCAATAAGGGGAGAAGAAAACCATGCAATGATTTAATGTAGGAAACAGCTCAACCTATGGCTTTCTCTTGCTTGCGAATGTGGACAGTTGTGCTGAGATCCCCAAACCACTCCGACCCATGGAAATTAGCACATAACCATCTGGCCTGGTGGCTCAACACCTCCCGTGGCCGTAAATTCAAATCCCAGCAACTTTAGCAGGGGATTTGCTCGGAGAAATGAGCTGAGTCCTCAAGTAATGGGAAAACAAGGCGAGCTGGGAAGGCCTTGGGAGAGCTTTGGTTCCAGGGGAACAAAGCATCCCTTGGCTTTCAGCAGGGAAAGGCTCTTGGCCTGCAGGGGCATCCCCTCCTCCACTCGTGGTGTCCCATCCCTGGCTGGGCACCCCAAGCCCTTCCCTGGATCCCCCACTCTCCCCCAGCACTGTTCCCATGGCCTTTCTCTGTCCATCAGGATGCTCTGTCCCAGCTCCAAGGCTCTGAGCACAGTTTTGGGGTTCTCAGAGCCATGGTGGGCATGGAGCAGTGCTGCCAGCTGTGATTTCCCATCCGGGGTCTCCAGGAACAAAGTGAGTCAAGTGTGCAGGTGTTTGAGGAAAGATCTTCCTGTGTGAAATGTGAAATCCTCCACTGGGATCTGCAGGGTTTTCCCACCCCTGGTTGGAGCCCACGCTGCAGAGTGGGGAAATTTGGAGGGGACAAAATCATTTTCCTCACTGTGTGTCACACATTGATCTTAGTTCCTTGCCTTGTGTGGGTTTTCAGCTTAGCTGCAATTAAAAATCAGGAATATGGATTCAATATCTTTGATCTGGAGCATCTGCCCTCACCAATAAATACTCTGCCCTGCCAGCCATGGCTGGAAGGCTGAGCCATGGTTATGGCTCACCCACAAAAAAATTGCTTTTTCCTAACCCTCAAGACCTGGAAGTAGCAGCTGAGTCTAATTTGGGCTCTGCAGCAGGTTTTACCCATGGAAAGTCATGTATTCCTTGCACATCTGGTTGTGTTTGTTGCCTTTCAGTGCTGCTCAACTCTGGCTGCGCCCCTCAATTCCTGGGCAAATCATCCCTTCCCCTGCGGGAAGGGCATTGTTTGGAATATAATTAGTAATTCATTAGTATTGCCACAGATTAAGGTTTAGGATGAGCACAGCATTAAACCAAGCACCAGGGCAGGTTTGGCTTCTCTTCCAGCGGTGCCACCAAAGGCAGGAGCTTGGATGGCTCCAGTGCTGCCAGCAGAAGTTGTTTGGATTGAAAAAAATCCCACCTGGACTTCTCTCTCCTTCCCCTCTCTCCTGGGACAGCAGAGCCCGGAGCACGAGCAGGGACAGGGGATTTTCCATGAGCTGCAGGGAGGTGAGCTGTACTTTTCCCTGGATTTCTGCCTACATTTGTGCATCCGCTCGGTTTTATTGTCCCACATTCCACAAACTTAAAGCACTTCCATATTGAACAGAATTCCTCCAGTTCGCTGCAAAACATGACAAAACTCAGCCCTGAGGATGCCAAAGGCTCCCGCTCTGCACATCCTCCAATTCCCCATCCCAGCAACAGCAACTCAGGGAGCCACTGAGGAGCTGTGAAAGCTCCGGCTGCAGCTCTGCTTTGCTGCTGGAGGCCAGGGAAGAGCTCCAGGCTTTTATTAAATTCTGCTTTCCCGAGGGATTTTGCCGGCATCGCTCGTACCCCGCACTGGGACAGAGCAGAGCCGCGGGATGGGGAAATGTTGGGAGGCAGCAGCACCAGGGCTGCTCTCCCATCATCTCAGGGATCAGCGCCGCTCAGAGCTGGAGCTTCCCACCCGGAGATGGGGCAGGAGCTGCTGCCAGAGCTCTTTGCCTGCTGGAGAAATCCACCAAGGAACCTTCGTGCTGAAGGGCAGCTGCCCCCAGGGCGAACGAGCAGCGGATGGTGGATCCCAGCTGGCTCCGAGCGATCCTTTCTCCGTCTGAAGGATCATCCCTCCCTCCCATGGCATTCCCTGGCCCAGTGTGGTTTGTGTCACCCTGTCTGGCAGCTCAGAGCGGAGGTAAGGGCACTGAAAAATGGGTTTTCCTAAAATGGTTACGATTCAGATTAGAGCAGGGTGGTGGTGCTGGGTTGAGAGTTGGACTCGATGATTTTAGAGCTCTTTTCCAACTGTAATGATCCCAGGATTCTGGGAGATAAGGACTGGATCTGATATCCTCTAAATCATAGGCAATAAATATACAAAATCCAGCCCTGGATTTCTGTTCTCTGTAATATATAACAGCAATAAAATGCAACCAAGAGAATTAGTAAAAAAATAATAATTAAAAAACTCTTGTGTCCATGGCTGGCAAATCGAGTTGAATGACAGGAAAAAGGGTTCCCTGGATCCATGGGTTTTCCTTCCTGTGCTCCCACAAACCCTCCCGCAGATCCCTGGAGCTGTTGTATGTGCGAACAACCCCGAGTTTGAAAACTCTCACAGTTTGTTTACCTTCCCTCAAATCAAGAACACATTGAGAATAATTTGCAAGACAAAAAAGAAAAGCTTTAATTTATCAAGGTTTCCACTCAACAAATAACAAGAAATCCCTTCTCCTACCGGGACACCTGCAAAGCTCCTGCTGGGATCCTGCCTGTGCTGGAGTCGCTCAGGGAGCTCTCGGGCACTTTCTCAGTCATAAAGTTTCATAAAATTTAAAGTTTAAAGGGAAAAAGTTAAATTCAAACCTGTTACACTTTCCAGCTTGGGGTCTGTGCCTGAAATTGCAGCTCAGATCGCTGTAATCCAGTGGGGTTGAAGGAAATTTAATATTTTTTTATTTCTCGTGTTTTCCTTCTCGTGTATCTCGACTTTTCCTCTGAGTCTGTCAGCCACATCCTCCTTCCCTGGAGGAGGGGGAAAGAGGATGGTTGATTATTATTAAAGGCAAAAGGAACTGGGGAAAAAAAAATCAAGGGGAAGTGAAACAGTAAACTGCAATTAAGATTTCTCAGTTTAGATTTCAATTTTCAAGAATTTCAATTAGGATTTTTCAGTTAAGATTTTTATCTATACTATCTTTGAAACTAAAACAAGTGGAATTAAGTCTGTCCCTGAGTCCACTTCCTCACATTCATCAGAACAGTTCCACACAGAGTTTAAGAAACCAAACTACAAAACATAATTAGTGAGTATCCCATTGCCCATCATTTGTTCATTAATTTGCCTTTTTTTGCTTCAGTTCAGGCTTCAATTTTTGCCAAATTTGCATTGGCACGAGACTGGCACCCTGAGATTTGTTCAGTTTGGGATGGCAAAGCCCATCCCAGGGATTTTGCACCCTTAACAAAGGGGATTCCCTGAGCTCAGGGATGGAAATTTGGGGTTCCCACCCTCCAGCTGCCTCCCGACCTGTCTTGGATATTTCTGCAAATAATTCGGGGAAAAGTTAAACCCTGCAGCTCCTACAAAATCATTTTGCTGCTGGAAAAAGCCTTTTTATCCTGTGTTGAATTAGGAAATGGTTTTGCAGCACTGGTGGGAGGTGGGTCGGTGCCATCCAGCTCTATCCCCATCCCAGCTCCATCCTGATCCCAGCTCCAGCCCAATCCCAGCTCCAGCCCAATCCCAGCTCCAGCCTGATCCCAGCTCCATCCCCAATCCCAGCTCCATCCCGATCCCAGCTCCAGCCNTCCCAACCCCAGCCCCATCCCAAGCCCAGCTCCAGCCCCAATCCCAGCTCCATCCCAATCCCAGCTCCATCCCAATCCCAGCTCCATCCCAATCCCAGCTCCAGCCCAATCCCAGCTCCAGCCTGATCCCAGCTCCATCCCCAATCCCAGCTCCATCCCGATCCCAGCTCCATCCCCCACGGAACCAGCAGAGCATCCAGGCCCCAACCCCGCAGCACTGCCGTGGAGCTGGGACAGTTTTCAGCCTCCCTCAGTGTTTTCTCTCTCTCCGAGTGTGAATTCCTGGGCACAGCACGGCTCGACCCCAGCAGGGAGATTTGGGAAGGATTTGGTAGGGGCAACACAGGATATCCCCGGCTTTATGGGATCCAGGGGGAGCGAGGCATCCGCCGGATCCTCTGCGGCTGCGGAACGGAGGAGATGGACTCACTCGGATTTCAGTCAGGAAAAGCATCAATCCCATGGAACACTGTGTTATATCCCACTGGATTGCACATAATATGCTTATAATAATCTTATAAACAGGTTCTGATGGCAACTTCTACCTCCTCCACTCGTGCTGGGTGGAAGCTCCCCTGAAATTTTTCCACAAATCCAGGAAATTTTCCCACAAATCCAGCAAATCTTTCCACAAACAAATCTAAATGATAGCTAATGTCCTGGTACCTTTGAAATCGATGGGAGCTCTGGCACTGATTCAGGACACTCAGGATTTTGCATTCCATGAGCAAAGGTATCAAAACCTGGCTTGGCTGCAGAGCACAAATGATCCAGAAATCCTTTGTTTGAGGAGGGAATGTTTCTTCCCCCACTTAGAAAAGCCCTACAGCCAGAGACCAGGAGGAAGAAAGCCTTCACAATTAACCCTGGCTCAAATGAAGAAGGATTTTAAGTTCATTTAGGTCCTTTTCTTTTCCAAAAAAAGCCATATCACTTTACATTTATAATGTTGGTATCATCCAGTACTTTAAATCAAATTATGGCTGTATCATGCTGCTTAACAATGTTTCTTTTTAATTAAGTTTACCAGTCCCAGATGCACTTTTTTAAAAAGCAAGAAATTAAACAAACTTAATTAAATTACATGACAGCAGTTAGGTATGACAGCAAACAGCCCGGCAAAAATACCAGGATTGATAAATCCTTTTGGATACTCGCATTTTGCACTTCCCCTACACCCACAGGATTCCAAGGGGCATCCTGGAATGCCCACAGCAGTGTCCAGAGCCCTCTCCCTTATTTAAGGAATTACCCTCAGAGATGTTTTAAAATCCTGCTGCCACAGAGCCTTCAAACAGCTCAGGAAATTCCTTGGAAAGCTGAGTATCCATGAATTCCCAGTAATTTCCCGGTGCTGCAGGAGTAGAGCATCAGCTCTGCCCTGCCTGGGGACTCTCCTGCTCTGGGAGGTGCTGGGGGGTCCCCAGGGGCATTGCCCCCGCGGCCTCTGGCAGCAGGCATGGAGCAAGGGAGAGCTTGGAAAGGCAGAATCCATCCCCACGGGATTTCAGCTCAATTGGAGTGATGAAACAGCACCAAACTCAGTGTTTGGGGTGGTGCTCACCTTGCAGGAGCCCTGTATTGTCACTCGGATTGGGGTGTGAGCAGTTCCCAGGAAAAGGCAGCTGCATTTTTACTGAGAAAATGGAGATAAAAATAGGGATGAAGGAAAGGAAAGGGAAGCAGGGATGGGCAATGGATTGCATGTGCAGACCTGGAGCGAGCTGTGCTTCTTTCAGCCCCTCTGAGCCCACACCCTGGAGCTGGGATGAGCTCTCAGGAGGGCACTCAGAGCCAGGACATCCCATCACTCGAATATTTGTGGCCCAAAGAGCAAAAAACACCCTGACTGTCCATCTGTAAAGGACACAAAGGGTGCCAGGGTGAGGGCAGTGGACTCATGGCAGTGAGGAAAGCCCCGAGCTCGCACATCCCCTTCCCAAGGAAACTCTGGGCATGGCCGATAGCATCGGCTGGAATTTGCACCCTGGACAAGCCGCGGTCACAGTGAGGTTACCGGGATTTTTATAGGAGTTAAAATGGAATAATCTCATGGAGGGAGCAGCAAATCCCCCTGTCTCCAGCCCTGCGGGAAGCACAGCCACAGGAGCAGATGAGCAGAGCACTGAGAAGCCTCACAGAGCTGTGAGATCCGGACAGTCCCCAGGACAATCTGCCACCCCCATGAAGCCTTCAGCGTGCGCAGGGAGCAGCCTTTCCATCCTCTCCCCGATTTCCCCGACTCCGAGGATCTGCATCTGGGGCTGCAAGGATGAAGTCAGCCCCGGAGCTGCTACGGGCTGGAAATGATTTCACCGAGCTGCAATGCACATGGATTAATTCCAGTACTGTAAAGTCAACATGGGTGAACACTGGCTACATCACAGCCTTCATTACTGGGGTCTGGAGCGGGTTTGGATGAAGTAATTTCCCTGGGGTTTAGCACTTCCAAAACATATAGGGCGTCCTTCTTGGATTGGCCTGGAGAGAGGTGCCCCCCCGTCGCAGCCACCCCAAATTGGCCTTTATCAGTTGCACATGGACCCCTGTGATTCCGAGGGGCTTCAAACGAGGCCCAGATGGGCCGTGGCACACAATGCCCAAACATTGGACACATGGAGAGAGGCTCGGCTTGGGTGCACACCGTGGATGTTATTAATAACAAATGAGACAACACTCCCGGGCTGGGCCTTCGGATGGGAGAGGATGTGGGATGAGCACGGATTAGCGATTCCTCCATCCTGCGTGGTCAAATCCACTCCTGGAGAGTTCAGCGTTGGGATTTTGGACACTGGGAAGCCAACATTTATCAAGCTGCTCAGTTTGGAGTTTCCCAGATTTGAAGTAAACCCTTCCTGTGCAGGATGTGCTTATTTTGTCTTTTTTTTCCCCTCAGCTATAAACTGGAACCAAATCCTTGTCATGTGCAATTTGCTTCCTTGGCAGGCAGTTGTGCGAATGGAACTGGATTTTGCCTGGGCAACAGGAATTTGCTCCCAGATAGAAGCCCAGGATGGCTTGGGTTGGGAATGACTAAATCCCATCCAGATCCAAACCCTGGACACCTTCCACTATCTCAGGTTGCTCCAAGCCCCAGCCAGCGCAGCCTCGGACACTTCCAGGGATGGGGCAGGCACAGCTTCTGGAATGGAAATCCATCCCAGGGCCTCACCACCCTCACAGGCAGGAATTTCTTCCCAATATCCCATCTAAACCCGACCTCTGCCAGTTTAAGTTCAAGTTCAGCCTCCTGCACGAGCCACCCCACAAAAAGCAGCTTCACCTCCTTCATTTGGCACCAGGGGCTGGGTGAAAGAGGCTTTTAGGGGTTAATAACAGGGTTCCCCTCATCCCATATTAATTCATTCACTTCCAAAAACCTCTCCCTTTCACGGCTTGATATTCAACATCACCATCCGGGTCCTGGTTCCCTGGGAGAGGACAGAGCTTTAGAATGGATATTAAAAAATTTTCTTCAGGAAAAGGGTTGTCCATCCCTGGCACAGCTGCCCAGGGCAAGGGTGGAGTCCTCATCTCTGGAGGGATTTAAAATCTGTGCGGATGTGGCACTTGGGGACAGGGTCAGTGGTGGCCTTGGACTCGCAGAGGGCTTTTCCAAGCTGTGGGTGCTGGCACTGGGATTTGAGGATGTTAATACAGGAGTTCGGGGTGGTAACACTGGGATTTTGGGGGATGATAATTCAGGGGTTTGGGGCCGATAACAGAGGGATTTGGGGGCGGTAACAGAGGGATTTGGGGGTGCTGAGCCCAGGCTGTCGGGTGGTTCCAGCCCCACGCACATTTTGGGAGCGCGGAGGTTTCCCGCAGCGATCCAAGCCTCCCTCCTGCCATCTGGAGGCGAATCCCTGTTTTTCCTCAGCCTCCCAACCCTGCCAGAAGCCGATTTATTTCCCTGAAGCATCCCACACATTTCCCTGCATATGACGCTCCGTCCGTTCCCCCTTTCTGGGGATGCTCGAGCAGCTCAACGCGACGGAAATATAAAATGCTCTGGTTTACTGTTTTCTGATAAATGTATTTTTCCAGTGAATCCAAAAGGCAGCATGTGCAGCCCATCCCATCCCATCCCATCCCATCCCATCCCATCCCATCCCAT
>VZRL01005061.1:506421-528287 GCA_013397895.1 Origma solitaria
CATCCCATCCCATCCCATCCCATTCAGCCGAGGGGAGGCAACGCCACACTGGGGTTATTTTCATGATCGGAAATAAAAGGATTTCTCCCTCCCTGTTTTCTCTTGTGGATGCACTCGAGTGGTAACATGGAATTTCCTCTGAAACTCCTGCAGGGTGAGGGGGATTCATTTTCTCTCTCTTTTATTTTCCTCTATAGAAAACATTTTATACAAAATGTCCTAATAAATAGACCTGTAAATTCTAATCTTACACAAAATTATTCCCAATCATCGCTGGCATTGGGATTGGGATGGGACCAGAGCTGCTGACTCCTCTCATGGTGACAGAAAGCAGCGACAGACCTCGGGCTTTTCCCACTTTCTGTGCTCAAAAATTTTACTGGAAAACGTAGAAAATTAATTAATTTTCCTGGAGTAAGAAGGGGAAATGTTGACCCCAAAGAGCTGCTGACTCCCAAGGCTTATTTAACTCTGATTATTGTTTAATACACATTTTATAAAATCGTCAATAATATGATACCGCTCTCCAGTGCTGTGTTTGAAGCCGTGTAATAGAAAATCAAAGGGAAAGGCAATATTTCCAACTGAATTCCCAGGGGAGGGATTTAGCACTTTCACAGGCACAGGGACGTGGCTGCACCCAGGGAATGATGATCCGGGGGATGAGTGAAGCCACAGCAGCCAAGGGAGAGAGGTTCTCCCCGTTTCCCCTCCCTCCCTCAATCAAAATTCAATAAAATAATTATTTTTAAACAGATGGGTTTGGGCTTCTTTAAACATCAATTATCATTGGGTTTATGTTAAAACACAGTATTTGCATAAAATGACTTTTTCATCCACTTCCATTAGCAGTAATTGCCAGGAGCATCCTGAGATAAAAAAAGCAATTGTTACTTCCCAGATTTTCCTAAAATACATCCGTACTGTAGGAGCTTTTTGGCCAATTCTTCTCTTTTTAATTAAAATTATTCCACTTTTCTCCCTCTCCCCATCCTCACTTTATGGCTTTTTCTTCCTGATTCTGGGCTTCCCAGCGTGAATCTGAATTAACTCCATTAAATTTAGTCATTCAGATAAAAATTACTCTGGAAACAGCCTGGGATCACCCAGGGCTTTCTTTGTCTTTTCCTCTAAATTTCCTCTGAATTTTGATTATTATTTTTCTGATTCTTTTATTGATTATTTTTCTGATAATTTTATTGATTTTTCTTCTGATTGTAATTTAAGCTGGTCATTGTAATAGGCTGGTGAAGGGGAAGGAGCATCAGTTTTGGGTTATATCTGGCTCAAATCAGCTCTAAATCTTAATATTGCATTTTGAGGCTGTGTCAGACCAACGAATCCCATCACTTTTCTGTAATTTGATAATTAATAACTTTTATTTTATTTTATTTTATTTTAGTTATTTTAGCTATTTTAGTAATATTTTACTTCATTTGTTTTAATTTTATTATTTTCTTTCATTTTCTTGTATTTTTTCTTTTCATTTTCTTTGCTTATTTTATTTTTTGTTTTTATTTTATTTTATTGTATTTTAGTTCATTTTATCTTATCTTATCTTATCTTATCTTATCTTATCTTATCTTATCTTATCTTATCTTATCTTTCTATTTATTTTAGTATATTTTAGTAATATTTTACGTAATTTGTTTTCATTTTATTATTTTATTTTCTTGTATTTTTTCTTCTAATTTTCTTATTTTATTTTATTTTATTTTATATTTTATTTTATTTTACTTTATTTTATTTTATTTTATTTTATTTTTTCCCTTAATCTGCAGCCGATTCCTCCCCCTGTCCTGGCAGGAATTGCTTCATCCACTGCAAAATCACTTCCCAAGCTCTCAGAGCTGCAGGGAGCCAGGAGATCTGGGGGAAGGCTTTGGAAACCTCTGATTTCCTCCTTTTTGTTTTCCTTGTGGATCTGAGTTCCCGTTCCAAAGGGCAGGAGAAGGGAATCTCCCTCTGCCCTCTCCCAAACACTCAGCCCCAGCTGATATTCCCATGTAAAATAATCCTGTAAAATCCCCCTTTTCTCTTTCCCAGCTTTTCCTTCCAAAGATGGTTCGTGGCTGCCCCTGAGGACATTTAAATAATTTCCCTTTTTTCCTATATTTAAAAAAAAAAGAACTGAAAGAAAATGTTCATTTTCTCCAATCCCTGACCTGAACCTGACCTGGAGGAATTTGTAAACCCATTTTGATTTATTTTCCAGGGATTTGACACCCATGAGCCACCGGCCAGGGATGCTCTACCAGCATCTCCCCAGGGAAAATAATCCCACTGGGACTGTTCCAACATCCCTGGGAGTTTGAAGCAGAAGTTTGTGAACTTCCAGCTCTTCATTCCCAGGTTTTCATCCCCAGGGCCGCAGGGCAGGAATGGTCCAGGCATGGGCAGGTTCATGGCTTAAAACCATGGAAAATGGTCAGGAAGGGAGATATGGAGCTGGAGAAGTTCCCTTGGCTTTCTGCCCCAGTAAAAAGATTTTTCCTTTCATGGCCTTTCCCAACACCAGAGATTTTTTTTCTCCTGAACTGAGCCCTGGAAGGAGCAATACCAGACAGAGATTTTCCGATCCCAGAGCCCTTTCCCTGCCCTTTTCCAGCTTCCCTGTCAGTTTTGCTCTATGACGAAATATTTTGGAGCTGATGAGAACAGAAACCCCACTTTTGTGGGATCTAAAAAATATCAGACCCTGATATTGGAATTATGGACCCAAAATCCAAGGAGGAACACGAGCATTGGGCTGCCTTCCTGTGCCAATAATTGGGGATAAAAATCAATCTTCTGGGAAAACAAGGATCACCGCAGGGTCTGCCGATATAGAAGTATCAGGTTTTCCCAAATTTCTGGGCTGAAACAATTGTTTCCAACACTTGGAATGTGAATTATTTTCCTCTTTGCCGAAATGTGTTTTTGGCAATTGGAAAACAGGAAACCAACTTGGAAAATATTAACGAAATGGAAACCGAGATCGTAAAGAATTCCGGGCTGGAGCCTTTTCCAGCTTCCAAGATGTGACAGTGGCAGAAGCAGAACCCTAAACCAATTAAAGGCAATTTAATTTCGGAGGCTTCTCACGGAGGGAAGGGATCTGGCGAGGATTTGGGATGCAGGGAGACATCCCAGCCCCAGCACCTGCAAGGTTATTGCTCCCAGAGCCGGAGCTGGGATTCGATGCAGATGTGCCCCGGAATCCGCCGCCCTCCTCCAGCTGCAGATCCAAAAGATGGGCCACTCGTGTCGCGTTCTTCCTTAATTATTAGGGAATTTGAGGGTTTTAATTGCGCTGGCAGATATTTTGGAAAGGTTTGGGTTCAGGGCTGAGTCCTGCTGGGCCAAGCTGGGAATTTGTGCCATGTGTGGTCTGTGGGAGCACAGGGAGTACACTCCAATGGAAAATAATCCTATAAAAATCTTTAAAAATCCTATAAAATGTTTATCTAAAGGACAGAACAGAGGAATAAAGTGAGTCTGTGGGTTTGCTCCATTCTCAGGTGCTGGGGGGGTCTTCCCATGATGCTGGACTTGTGCTCCCCAGGACCGGCAGCCTGGAAAACCATTCCTCCCTCATGTGTTTCCTCTCTTCCCTGATTTTCTGCTGATTCAAACACACCCAAAGCAAAGGAAACTCCTGTTCCCAACCTCTGCCGAGCATTTGTACTCGGGGCTTTGCCTTCCCCACATCCAGGGCTACCTGAGGGATTTACTGCTCATCCCACACCCTCGGGAACATCCCCTGGACCCAAATCCCAATCCTTCACCTGGGGTTTTGTCCCGTGCTCTTAGAATTTTTCTGGCTGAACAACTCCCACGGGGAAACATCTCTGTCCTAAGTCTTTTTCTCCCCCTTGCAGGGACTCCTTTCCCTGGTGAGCACTTCCAGCCCACTTTTCATCCCGAGAACTCCCCAACAAATTGCTTCCACACCCCAGCCCGATTCCAGACCCGGTGCAATCCAAGGGTTAACCAAGTGAAACGTTTAAGGAGTCATGAAATTACTGTTTCCGCTTCCCATCTGGCTTTTATCAATTTTCAGTCGCTTTCCGAAGTGCAGCGACACAATCAAAACCCCCAATCTCCCGAGGCAGATAATTCAATTTGGGAAATGAATTTCTTATGTGCCCAGGAGTAAATACATTCCTGGCCAGGGAGATATGGACTGCTGTCAATGGGATAATGAGGTCCAGGGAAGTGGCTGTGGCCCGCCTGGAGTCCTTTAGGGTGAGTGGGAGCCGTGGGATGAGGGTGGGAAGGTGCCAGAGGGATGGGACAGCTCGAGGACTAAGTGTGGAGCATCAGCCACGGCACGGACATGGAGAGGGGATGGATTTTATTACCTGGATGTGGCACTCTGGGCTCTGGGCTGGGACTCAGTCTTGGAGGTCTTTTCCAACCTCATGGATTCTGGGATTCTGGAATCTCCACAGCTTCCAGCTGAGTGTTGGCTTCTTCTCCCAGGTAACATTAAGGACAGGAGGAAATGGCCTCAAGGCTAATATCCAACTCAAACAGGGGAGGTTGAGTTGGATATTAGGGAAAATTTCTCCACCCAAAGGATTGTCCTGCCCTGGGCCAGGCCCCAGGGCAGTGGTGGTGTCACCAGCTGTCCCCCCACCACTAATCCACATCTCCGAGGGACACAGCCTTAAATGCCTCCTGGCTCCACTGCAAATGGGAAGCAGCCAGAGGGATCCAAGCTGCAGAGGTGATGGATGGGTTCGGACTCCCTGGGATAGGCAGAAGTTGGGTTTCATCTTCTCTTTTGAACATGTTCAGTAGGAACAAGGCCATGGTGTTGAGTAGCAAAATCCACATGGAGAGGTTGGTGAGTAAATTAGAACTCAAAATGAATGGAATAAAAAAAAATAAATTAAAAGAAATTCGAAGGAAAAGTTATTAGCCAACAAATAAAATACGAACTAACATAAAAATGAAAATTTAATTAAATTAAAAGAGATTGAAATAAAAGAAAATAAACAGTTTGGTCTTCAGTTCAAATTCTAGGTGTAGCCCTTCCTATCCCAATCCTCCTTTCCCTCATCAGGATCAGCCTGCCAGAACGTACCAAATCCATTCTATGCTGCGTTTGCAAAAGGACTTTTCCCTTCTCATCTCAACAATACCAAACAAACAGGGCCCATTTCCTCCTTTGCTCCTTCTCTTGGCTCTGCCCCATCCCGATTTTCCCTCCTGGGACCATCCCGCCACACTTCAGGAGGGAAATATCCCTCTTTTGGCACTTTCTCCAAGTAGGATGAAGCCAAGAGCCCTCTAAATACCACCTCTGAAGGGAATTTTCCTTCTTTTTCCAAGGGTGTTTGGGACAAAGTGGGCACATCCCAGCTCGGAGAGCAATCAGCCCTCGGCCGAGTTCAGGAGGTCCCTATTTTCCTGGGGGAAGTGCTTTAATCAAGATTAATTTTTTCCAGTTTTCAGTAATCGGAGCTCTTCCTGAGTTTTCCTCAGCTCTCCTTTAGGATGAAATCATCGAATTTCCATGGCAATTAACAGAGGAAGGCTGAGCACAAGGATCGTTCTGTGGGATGGGTGGCAGGGAACAAGTGACACTGGGTTGGGAGAGCTGTAGGAATTGTCTCTGAGGGATGTTATTCCATAAAAAGTGCCACTCTGGAGCTCAGTTTTTACCTGAGGCATCGCTGACCTGATGCTCACGAGCACCTGAATCCTGCTCTCAGGCGCTGTGATCCAGGGATAAGACTGTGAGGGATTAGCAGAAGGAGGAACTTTGACCTGGATTTAGGATTTAACCGAATATCCCCCAAATCCCCTTTATCTTAAAGCCACCTCGTGGCAAAGGCCTGGCACAAGTGACAGGCACGGGGGGAGCTCCGAGGGGATGGGAGAAGCCCAAGGGCACATCCCAACCTCGGTCACATGGAAGGGACCACCCCAGAATGAGCTGGTCCCACCTCCAGCAGGGAGAGCTCCCTGCAAAGGGAAGTGGGGAAAGGGAAATGGGGAAAGGGAAACAGGGAAAAAGGAAGGAAGTAGGGGAAGGGAAATGGGAGGAAAAAAGGAAATGGAGAAAGGGAAAAAGAAAGGAAGTGGGCAGAGGAAAGGGAGAAAAAGAAAGAAAGCGTGGAAATGGAAATGGGGAAAGGGAAACAGGGAAAAAGGAAGGAAGTAGGGGAAGGGAAATGGGGGGAAAAAAGGAAATGGGGAAAGGGAAAAGTGGGAAAAGAAGAGAATTGAGAAGGAGGTGAAGAAAAAAAAGGAAGTAGGAAAAAGGAAATGGGAAAGGGGAACAGGGAAAAAGGAAAGGAAGTGGGGAAAGATGAAAGAAAGAGGGGNCAACGCCCGGATGCATCCAGGGAAACTCCTCTGACTTGGCTCAGTGGCTCAGCTGAACCAAAATATTCCATATTCAGCAGGGGCAGTCGGAGGAGCCGGGGTTTCCAGCACACACATTTTGGATCGTGCTGTTTCCCCTGAGCTGTGCCCAAGCTGCCCCAGGCTCACATCTCCGGGCACGGGGAGCAGCAGGAGCTGTGTGCTCTGGGCCGGGATGCAGCAGCTGGGAAGGAGGGGAATTGCTGTGACATGGCCACAGAGAGTGGCTTAGGAGCCAAGGGGGAGGGCAAAGAGCAGGAAAATACAGCCTCCAAGGACATATATCTGAGGGAAAAGCTCAGGAGCATCCGCTCAGGACATTTCACATCTGCTCATCGCGCATTTTCCTCAGAAAGCCATTCCTAAATAATCACCCTCCTCTTTTAATGCAAATTACAGTTGCACTGTGAACAATTTAAACCTCCAGAAAAGGGAGGCACCTGTGGACACAGCCCAGCCCCAATCCCAGGCCAGGAAAGGCATCATTCCTGCCCGGCATCTCCCGGGATTGGGTTACCCGGAGTAATTCACTTACAGTTAGCAAACAATAAATCCTCGCACAGTTGGTTGAGAAATCTGGGCCAGGGAGCGATGGAAGTGTGTGATTGAATCCAAATGGCTCCACAGCCCAGGCCTGTCGGACTCACTAAACACCAAAATTAACAATATTTTGGGGCATGATGAACTGCAGCACTGTAAAGCTGCTCCCCAAGTGCACCTTAAACACAGCAAGAGCTTTTTTCAGGGAGGTTTTTAGATCAATGTTAGAAGAAAAGAGGAAAGTGGAGAAAAAGAAAGAAAGTGGGGAAAGGCAAATGGGGAAAAGAAAGGAAATGGGGAAAAGGAAAAGTGGGAAAAGAAAGTAATTGAGAAGGAAGTGAAGGAAAAAGAAAGGAAGTGGGAAAAGGGAAATTTCAACGTTTTTCTTCCATTTGGTACAATTTCTGTAAGTGCTGTCCTTTTCTGCTCAGGTGGTTGGGGCAGGATGGTGGCGCCAGAGTCAGCCTGGGGCTGCCCTGGGCACAAATCAGCTTGGTAGAGAAATCTGAAGCAGGGATCTGACACAAAAAAATCTTCTAAAAGGTGAATTCAGCCACAGCACTAACTCGGAGATACTCTCAGCAGGCTTCAGGCAGGACCATGAGTCCCTGAGAATCCTGAGATGATCCAAGGTGTCACCTCCACATCTCCGGGCCAGGAGGAAAGCTGGGAGCTGTCCCATGGGTGGGTCCTCTCAGCCAGGGTCACACTCCACGAGCTGCTGCTGTCAGGGATTTATGAGGGAGCAGAAAAGAGCAGGAAGCCACTAAACGGTGATATTTGCTCCTTATCATGAGACATGTGTGCTGGCTTCGGAATTCCTGCTTCTGTCCCAGCTGTGTCCCTGAACACGCACACCCTCTGTTCGGCCTTCCCAGAAACAGTCTGGGCTCAGCTCAGCACAAGACAAGGGGATCTGGGGATTTGCTCCAGAGGGAAATGAAGATTCAAGGATGAAAGCTCAGCGGCTGTGTTGGCTCTGTCTTGCAGGAAAATCTATATTTGTCTGACTTGTTCATGCATGTCTATGTCCACACTTCAGTCATACCGAGAGAATCTGTTCCCCAGCCTGGTTGATTTCCTTGGAGGCTGAGGGTCTGGCAGGAGCTCAGTGCAGCCCCCAAAAGCATCAGAAGGCCACCATTCCAGGTTCCTCCAGCCTGGCCTTGGACAATTCCAGGGATCCAGGGGCAGCCACAGCTCCTCTGGGCACGTGTGCCAGGGCCTGCCCACCCTCACAGGGAGGAATTCCTTCCCAAAATCCCGTCTAACCCTGACCTCTGGCAGTGGGGAGCCATCCCCCTTGTCCTATCCCTGTTTCTGGGTATCAGGTTCAACCCTGATGTTGTGACATCTGTGCTGACAGTCACAGAATGGCTGATGCCACTCTGGGATATTTTCCATAAAAATAATCCATAAAATGGGTTGATACCAACCCAATGGATTTTCTCTCTGTAAGTGACTGCCTTGTTCAGCTCCATCCCAGGAGCCCCTGGCCCACACCTGGCCAAGCCCCTGAGCACGTGGGCTGCTTGAAACATCTGGAATAACCCATCTACTCCAGAAAATCCATAATTTTTAGTTTAAATTCTCAGGGCTGTATCCTAAATCAATGGGACACTCAATCAATGGGATTTTTCCCTTTGTAAGGACTCTGAGGCCAGAATTTAATATGGAAAGTCATGGGGGTTTCTCCTGAAGATGAAGTTTCTAAAAACGAATATTACAGCATTGTTTTCAACCTTATTGACTGTGTCATGCTGTTATTGCCTGCAGTCATTTTTTTAGGAAACAAATAAACAGCCAGGATTTGTCAGTCTAAGCAATAACCTATAGTGGCAGCAAACTTAATCTGGTGTTAATTAGGCTTGTGGAAAACTAAATCAAGCATCAGAAACCACAGATTATTTTAGGCTTCCTCTAGCATAAACACAAAGGCTTGAGGATCCATAACATATTATTTTTGTTGACAGTTTTCCACTTTTCCCCCAATTTATTTCATGGCTCTGATAGGCTGCTCCTTGATTGCTTTTAGCTCTGTCTTCTTTTGGCCTCACCGTGGCAGTTTGTTAATCCTTCCTATTTTTGTGTGTTTAAGCAGGATTACAAACTTCAAATACATTGTAAAAGGAACCTGTATACAATCTTTCAAAACCACTTAAGTGGGCCAATGACAGAAGTCCCAGCCCTGCAAGGAAATACAGAACATTTCGGAAATCATCCCCGCTGTTTATTTAGAAGCCATTTTTAATTACTCAGCAGGAATGAATGAAAGAAGTGGAAAATGGAGAGAGACAGAGGGGTTTGCATTGAGTTACAGCTCGTGGAGAACAAGGCAAGGATGGTCGGGCTTTCAAGTCTGGGGAATTTTGAGGTGTAATTGTGTCCTGTGGGTTTATCGACAATAGGACAAAATTAAACTGCAAATGTATTGTAGAGAGCACAGAGATCTCTTGAAAGGCTCACTGCAGCATCCTCTGGAACATCAGGAGGAATTTCTTCATGGAAAGGGTGGTCAGGCGCTGTGAGGGCTGCCCAGGGAGGTGGTGGAGGTGTCCAAGGAAGGACTGGACGTGGCAGTGTCCTGGTCACTGCTGATTTCCCCAGACTGCTTCCCAAGCTTCAGCTCCAGAGCCATCCTTGCACCCCTGGCTGGGATTTCTCACAGGGGCCACTCACAGAAGGCCCATCCTGCCAACAAGTGCTCATTCTTCCCAGAGCTTCTCTTCCTTGAAAGCCAATATTAGCCTGCCCAGGAAAGAACGGAGCATTCATTTACCGGAACAAGATGATTTTCAAGCTGATTTGCATTAATTTTGGAAGTAGGAATTTTTTTTGTTCCCATTTCTTTCCAGGAAAAACTGAAGTCATAGCACAGCAAGCCATGCCTTGCCTGGTTTTGATCACTTGGAGGACTTAGAAGTGAACTCCTCAAAGTAAATATTTCCTAGGAAGATCATTAAGGGTGCGACCAACATGTAGGGAACAGCAACAGGAAAATACTGCTCTAAACCTAATCCCAGCCCATGCTGCATTCATTAGCGAATGACATTGTAGCTGGAACAGGAAAAAATAAAAAGCCACAGAGCAGAATGATATTCCAATTGTTAGATGCTTCTGGATCACTCTGATTATCCCCCCTCAAATGGCAATTGTTCTCCACGTGTTTAGCCAAGGCAAAAGCTCTCACAGACACCAGTTCAGGTGGGCACAGGAAGGCAGGAATGTTGGTGCTCAGCTGATAACCAGGCAAGGAGCTGTTATCAGTGAGATATCCAACATGGACACCTGGGAAATGAGCTGGGAGGTGATGCCTTGCTCCCTGGGTCATGAAAGAGAATTAATAATTTTCATGGAATCATGGAATCATTGGAGGGTTTGGGTTGGAAAGGACCTTAAAGATCATCTCATCCCACACCTCCCACTATCCCAGGTTGCTCCAAGCCCCATCCAGCCTGGCCTGGGACACGTCCAGGGGTAGCCACAGCTTCTTCGGGCAGGGGTCAGGGCCTCACCACCCTCGCAGGGAAGGATTCCTTCTCAATATCCCATCTAACCCTGACCTTTGTCAGTGGGAAGCCATTCCCCCTGGTTCTGTCATTCCATGACCTTATAAAAAATGTACCAGGATAAAACCACCAGCTGGAACAGCCCAGCCCAGGAGCTGCTCCCTTTGCCCAGAGCTCCCAGAAATCCCTGGCTGGATGAGCAGGCAGGGAGCACCCATGGGTGCTGTCTCTCCTGCCCAAGATGCCCTTCTGGAAGCTCGCCAGCTCCTGCTTGCTCAAAACCAGCTTCGTGTTATATTTAGAAAAATAAAATTAAAAAAAAAAAAAAAGCTGCTGCCCTGGGGGAGCTGCAGGAAGGCAGATAAGGAGCAGCTGCTTCCCTTCCTGCCCGGCCCCCGACAGAAGGGCTTTATCTGCCCGGGCCAGGGCTGCTGTCCCACTGCAGGGTGAGGGACACGGCTTTGGGGACAGAGGTTTGCTTGGGCTGTCCAGGGAAGGGAATGGAGTTGGGCAAGGGCTGGAGCACCAGGAGGGGCTGAGGGAGCTGGGAAAGGGCTCAGCCCGGAGAAAAGGAGGCTCAGGGAGGACCCTGTGGCTCTGCACAACTCCTGACAGGAGGGGACAGCTGGGGAGGCCAGGCTGTGCTCCCAGGGAACAGGGACAGGAGGAGACGGAACGGCCTCAGGCTGGGCCAGGGGAGGTTCAGGTTGGACATCAGAAGATTTTCTTCCCTGGAAGAATGGCCAGGCACTGGAAGTGCTGCCCAGGGAGGGGGTGGAGTCCCCATCCCTGGCAGTGATCAAAAGTCAAGCAGATGTGGCCCTTGGTGAGGTGGTTTAGTGGTGGGATTTGACTGAAGGTCGGACTTGATGATCTTGGAGGTCTTTTCCAACCTTAATGATTCTATCATCTTTTTAATCAGAATTTCTTATAAGTGATCAAACACCCGTGCCCCTTGTAAACCATATTTTTAATCAGAATTTCTAACTGATGAAAAATCATTCATAGGAATTTTAACACTTTTTCTCTGCTTTGCACCTGTGGTGCAATTTGAAATGAAGGAGTTAATGAAGCTCCATGAGAGATGTCAGCGAAAAATCAATGCCAAATCCTACAGTTTTATAAGAAATTTTTAATACAAATACACCCAAGCACAATCATATTGGACAAGGACACTCAGAAATGTGGGAAACTTGGGATATTTCAGAATTACCAGATCTCTCAGTACTGCTCTAGTTTTTCAAGGGTATTAAATTAAACTTTTCCTGTACATGAGCAAACAGATCCACGAGGTTATTAAAGAAGAAGTGGGGAAAATGAAGAAAGAACAAATATTAAGGAAAAACAAATATTAAGGAAGAACAAATGTTAATTTCCCAATCAGCGACTTTGCTTTACTTTGCCACAAGATGGAGCCTTGAGATTAAATCATTTGTTTGAGGTTTGATGACTATTTAGGAAAATTCAGCCCCATTTGAAGACAGTGGTTGGATTTGCTCAGATGATTATCTGTGTTTTTTTAATGAATCATGGTTTTCATCATCTCTAATTAGTCAGATATGAGGAAACTATGAAGACTCTGTCAAAATAGGTGCCACTGGCATAACTCAGAGGAGGAAGATATTGAACAATGCAGCTTTTCTTCTGTACTAGGAATTCATGCTCCAAACCAGGTGATATTACCTGGGAGGGAGGAGATGGGGAAGAAAGGGCACGTTGTGGGAAAGCTGAGGCATGAATGGGGACAAAAGAAGGATATTTGGGAAGCCATCGACTTTTCTTCTCCTTATTCACCTTCTGGTTCAAGTTTACATCTGCAAAATCCCCTAATTATGTATCCCATAGTTATTTCTGAAGTGTAGTGGAAAATGATCCATGTAAATGTTGTACTGAGTTCCAGCTTTTGATACCAGCAGCAGAATTTGAGCCAGCCCTCCCAGCAAGATCCTCCTCCCTGCCCCTTGCCAACAAGCACTTCCCCAAAATATAAAGCCTGAGTACACAAATTTCATCTCTCTTTTGATTTCACTTCCCTTTGGCCTTTTTGTTTCGCACAGTACTTTCCTGGCAGTTTGTTTTCATTTTCTAGTTGAAATTATTGTGGAAAAACTGGGAAAAGAAGTGAAGTTTGGATTTTTTGATGAGGGCATATGAGCTCTACACAATTCTCTTCTAGAGAATTCTCTGAAAGGGGGGAAAAAAAACCCCACAAATGTGTGTATTTAGGCATCATTCCTGCAAGAAGACTTCTTGGCATTCCCATGCCTCTGGCCTTCTGTCTCCTTTCGGGCATGGATCCCAAAGGAATGGTCCAGCTCATGGATCAAGAGTCTCCCTGCAGAATGCCACCTTGGGCATCACATTAGATTAAATATTAGGAGGAAATTCTTCCCTGTGAGGGTGGGCAGGCCCTGGCACAGGTGTCCAGAGAAGCTGTGGCTGCCCCTGGATCCCTGGAAGTGTCCAAGGCCAGGCTGGACAGGGCTTGGAGCAACCTGGGATAGATGAAGGTGTCCCGGCCCAGGGCAGGGGTGGGATAGGATCTCTGTAGGGTCCCTTTGAATCCAAAGCAGTCTGGGATTATCTCTAGATCAGAGGGAGCAGAAAGGCCTGAAATGCAGTGTGAGCACAGGGAATGAGGGGTTGGATCAGCACATCCACCGCCAGGGTCAGCCTGACCCTGGATGTCAGCACTCCAAGCACTCCGGAGCTGCTCACATCCCTCCAGCAGCCTGACTGCTGCTGTCTCCCCGGCCAGGGTTTTGTGTGGAACATTCCCCAGTCCCTGTCTGTCCCTAGGCCAGAGCACAAGTCCAGGAGGCTGCCGAGGCTGGGAAGCACATGGGCAGGCAGGACGGGGCAGGCTTCCTGCAGCCTCTCCAGCCCTCGGCAGCTCCAGGGCTGAGCAATCCCTCCCTCGGGAACCCCACCCTTGGAGAGGTCTTTGCCTTTTTCAGATAAAAGGCCAACACCCTTTCGTGTGCTTTCTTGTACCTGCTCCTTTTTCTGCCAAAAACCTGTAAATCATGACTCAGCTGCGCCCAAACCTTCACTTTCAGGCATGGCAAAGGATTTTGCTCCTTTTTTCTGTTTTCTAATTGAAAATGTCAGTGTTCCTCAGACAGACAGGAATGCAAGGAGATGGGGATGTGCTCAGCTTGAGGATACACTTCCTGAGAATTAACAGAGCTGTGGAACTGCCCTCAGTCCAGGGCTCCCACATGGCTGCAGTGACTTGCCCAGAACGGATCTCTGAATCATGGAATCATGGAATGGCTGCTCCAAACCTGGCCTTATAAAAAATGTACCAGGATAAAACCACCAGCTGGAACAGCCCAGCCCAGCAGCTGCTCCCCTTGCCCTTCCTTTTGCTCCCTTTGACACTTCCAGGGATGGGGCAGCTTCTCTGGGCACTCTGTGCCAGGCCCTCCCCACCCTCCCAGGGAACAATTCCTTCCCAATATCCCATCCAGCCCCACCCTCTGGCAGTGGGAAGCCATTCCCTGTGTCCTGTCCCTGCATCCCTTGTCCCAAGTCCCTCCCCAGCTCTCCTAGAGCCCCTTTAGGCACTGGAAGGAGCTCTAAGCTCTCCAGAGTACTCCGAAGAGTAGAATATTTTTAAGGAGGCCTGGATTTTACCTTCTGGCAATACTTCCATCTTTTCCCAGCACTGCCCTGCACCACATTCCCTCTAAAGCCACTTGTGTTCCTTGTCTCCCCAGCTCCATCCATTGCCCACCACCTTCCAACCCTTCCTGTCTCACTGTTCACACTAATTAAAACCCAGGGAGCCACTTCATTAGGAAAGAACAACGTAGTGGAATGACCAATTCCAATGTCTTCACGATGGACACCACGACCGGGGATGCACCTTGGCCTCTTAATGCAGGAACTGAGCAAAACTGCCTCAGCTGAGATTAATTTTCAGTAAGTCTTGAAAGGAATCAGATCCAGCTCTGCTAATTAAGGTGAAAAAGCAGCTCATCCAAGAAATTGAAGCAGGCAATTCCAAGGATACACCTTATACACTGTGTATTTATTATTCCCTGTAGGAATACAGGATGTAAGTGGAAGAATTTCTAGTGCTGTACTAATTGCAGTGGCATCTTTTCCTATCAGAAAACACCATTAACTCTGCTGAATGCAAGCAGGTGAATTTCAGGAGAATGGTTAAATTTGGATTCAAGATGGCATCATCTCCAGGCCTCCAGTGTGACACAGAGTAAGGGGGACACAGGAGGGGAGGTCACGTCCTTCACTAACAGGAATATTCGCTTGGGAAGAAGGAGAAGAAAATAACCCAGAAACAAGGTCATTGTTCCCTGGAAGCCCCAGGGGACATTCAAGCAGTGCTGAGACTGAACTCATTTTCCAGCTGAGCCTGACAAAGATGAGGATCCCACTTCACACAGCAGCAAAGGCAGCTGTGGAAGCTCCAATTCCTTTGGAAATATCAGAAATCCCAAGGGGAGAGTCTGTAAATAGTCTTTAAGGAAAATGATCCAGTGGGAATTCCCAACACAAGGATTCTGAGGTTGTTGTCACATGGGCTATTTACGGATATTGAAGCTGGGCCATAATTTGGTTTTGGTTTATCCAGGCATTAGCAGGACATGAAACATTGCACCAGAACTGTCCAGAACTGTATTTCTGTGGGATGCAATTCTTGGAGAAGTGGAAGTAAACACTTCCTCCTGCCTCTTGGCACACAGGCTGGACCTTGGGAAAAAAAATCCAGTAGGAAGGGAGTGTAGTGCTGGAGTAGGTTACCCAGGGAGGTTGGGGAGTCTCCATCCCCGGTGTTTTCCAAGATTCAGCTGCAGAAAACAAAATCTAATGCTGGTGATAGTTCTACTGTGAGTGGGAGGTTGGGCTAAAAAATCAAAAGAATTCTCTTCCAACAAACATTCCCATGTTTCTGTGATCTTAAATTCAGGCCAATGCATGTCTTTAATGTTAACTTGGGGAGATTATAATATGCCCTGAATTGCTTTCCTTAAAATTTCTTTTGAACTGGGAAGTTTCATACTACAATGCAATAGAAGAAAACCACCAATTTTGGGGGGATTTCTTAATTCCAATCTTTCAAAATACAAATATTGTTCACTCTGCTGTCTGCTAGAGAGTCAACATGTTCAAATACAGCAGCACAGGTCCCATCAAAGCCTTGTAACATCACCAGGTGTCTCCTCACTGTGAAGAGATTTTTGGAACAGGAAAAGAAAGAACCACAAGTTATTTCCCATATCATGTGGTGGTATCTGTGCTATGAACAAAAAACACCTTCTGCACTGAAACTTGTGCTCTGTAAAAATGATGTGGGCAGTAGATCTGCTTTTCCTTCAAATCAAAAGGCATCTTCTCCAAAGTAGGACATTAAAATGTAACGATTTTCTTAAGGTCTGTTTCAACAACACAATATTTCATACACTGATTAAAGCTGGTTTTGGAAAGGCTGTGCTGTCTCTGTGCGTGTGTGTGACCGCGTTTGTTCCTGCCTGCACTGCACAGAGGAAATCATGGCTCGGATCAGAGGCTTCCTGCTCTCTGTACTGAGAAGAGGAAGCACAGGCCAGGCTCGGCAGTGTCACAGCCCCTGCTGTCACCATCTCCAGCAGCAGACACCGCACTCTGCTGAGGCTTTGCCCCCCGAGCTGTCAGACCACGGCTCACAGATAAACATCAGCACAGGAGACCACTGTCACCTCTGCTGCTCAACAGAAAACCTGCACCCCGACTCAACTTCATAAAAAACCCATAAATCGCTTTAACTGACAAGATTTGTACTCCAGCTCTGTTAGCACAGGTGTTCTGTGGGATTGCTATTTTTGACAGGCTTCACATAGATGAAAAGGGACACCTGTATTCTAAAAAAAACCAAAAGCACCTATAGGAGTAGATGAGGGTGAAGGCAGGTTCATTTTCCATCAGTAATTTTTATTTTTAATGTTTGTATTATTTCTTTAGGTGAAAGCTGGCTACAAAAATTTGTAATATATCCTTAACTCACACTCCAGGGTTGATTTCCGTCAGCGTTAATGAAGTTTGTAGAAAAGGTATCTCTAGAATTGAATTGTGCCTTTCTTACTCATTGGATATTCCCAATTCCAATTCAGATGCAGCTCTGGATGATGCACAGAGCTCTGCTAAAGCCCTTGAAATATTCACCTGTGACTTTTCACCCCTGCTCCAAAACCTTCTACAGCCTCTTACTGGTGCCTAATTACAGCATCTTGTCCATAGGAAAATTCTTCAGCTGGAATGTGGTCTGGCCATAAATCCTTCATTAATGCCATATTAACAAATGGAGCTGTTCCATATGCAGGTAGTGTGCATGGAACACACACGGATGTAAACAGGCCAAGGCAGGGCTCTTGTTTCCTTGGCTGTTTGCAGAGCTGCATCTTTGGGCAACAGAGCTGGGGCAGGGGCTGGAGCACCAGGAGGGGCTGAGGGAGATGGAGGTGTTCAAACTGGAGAAAAAAGGGATCGGGGGAGTCCTGGCTCTCCACAGCTCCCTGACATGAGGATGCAGCCAGGGGGGTATTGGGTTCTGCTCCCAGGGAACAAAGGACAGAACAAGAGGAAAGGGTCTCAAGCTGCACCAGGGGAGGTCCAGGTTGGACAGCAGGAGGAATTTCTTCATGGAAAGGCTGGTGAAGCATTGGAAGAGGCTGCCCAGGGAGGTGGTGGAGTCCCCATCATTGGAGGTCTTCAAGAAATGACTGGATGTGGCACTCAGTGCTATTGTTTATTTGACATGATGGTGTTTGGTCAAAGGTTGGACTCGATGATCTTGGAGGTCTTTCCAACCTTAATGATTCAGTGACTCACTGGAAGCCTTAATGGATGTTAAATTGATGATGTGAGCTCCCAGCAATCCTTCCTGAGTCCAGGGGCACCAGCTGTATAGGTACAACTTCCATTAAGGCAATAAAGAGCTGTCCCTGTGCACGGCCCTATCGACAGGCACAGAGCAACCCCACAGGGAACAAGTCAAACCAGCTTCACCACTCACTGCAGAGTTCTGCCAGGGCACCGAGCACCTCTGCCAGCACAGCCCTGTGCATCTGGGAACATCCTCACGTGGCCCACAGGAGGGACAGCATTGAGTTTTGGACAGCACAGCCAAACGAGACATCCCCATGTCCACACTCATCTCTAAACTGAGCTCAAACATGACTTGGTCACAGCATGGCCAGACTTCAGCTGTTTGAGAAGAGGCTGCCCCTTGCAGCAACATCTGCGCAGGAGCTGTGGGCTCTCCTGATGTACAGCATTCCAGCAGCATGGCTGAGAGCCACCACAGCTCCTGCTCAAATAGGAACAGCAGACAGGGAAAATACCAAGGATGAAGGGGTGGGTTTTCTTCAGCACTTTCCTATTTGGGGTGTCCAACAAGTAACAGCCCTGGTGGTACTCAGTCTGGGGTCCTCCCCTACGACAGCCCCAGGAGGAGCTGAGCCTCTGCCAGCCCACCTCGCCAGAGGAAAATCTCCTGGAGTGGGTTTGGGGGAAAGCATGCCTGAAAGGAAAAAGCGGGAATCCCGGATGCCACCCCTCAGTGCCAAGGCAAACATGAAGCTCTGTCCAAAAATGTGCGTTTGGCCAGTTCAGTAGAAGACACTTTGAGCTTTGAGCGATGGTTGGGTTTCCTCCAGCAGCAGAGTTTGGCAATGCTGTTACAGACCCGCCAGGACTCCGGGTTCCTGACAGATCTCTGCTTGCCTCACTGCAGTTACACCACAGGCACATTTGGCCCTTCCATCCTTTGGGGCTGCTGATCACTCGGGGTGTGCTGCTCTCTTGGCAGCTGCTCCAGAGGACTGGAATTTCTTGTGGAATTCTGCTCTGTGAGGCAATGGCTGTGTGGGCAGGGAGGCCTCTCAACACTGACCTGACCACATCAACAGGATCTCTGTGTCCTTCAGGCTCCCTCTTCTCATCCCTCCCACAGCTGGACACTGCAGAGAAAAGGGACTCCTGACTTCTCCCTGCATGGAAATAGGCAATTTTCCATGTAACCAACATTCCTGTTGGAGTGTTTTGTAACAAGGCATCAGTAGAAGTGAGTAATGTGTGTTTTCTTTGCCACAGATCCTAATCTAACACTGCTGCAGTGGAGAAAAGCCTGCCAGGCAGTAGGGGAAGGCAGCGGAGCAAACATTTCCTCTCCAGATACACAGATCCTCACCCAAGGGCCCAAATTTGGTGGGAAAAACTTTCCTCCACAAAAGTTTACACTGGCAGCCCCCGGTTTTGCAGTTTTGTGGTCTGAAATCCAGATGGATTCAGTATCGACAGTCTTAGGAACAGGTAGAAAGGTAAAAGAGGTCCCAGGTCACTGATTAGGGAAGGAATGGAGATGGAATACCAGAGCTAGAGAGTGAGGGAAAACAGCAGGAGGTGGTGAGGGAGGAATACTTAGCAAGAGAGTTGGGAAAGGACTGGAGGCAAAAAACAGAACTTCAGACATCTGGAGAAATATAAAATGTCCAACTGGGAGAAGATCTTTTGGAAGAGAGTTTGTAGTTTCTCTTTCATTTTTAACAGCTCTGCATGATGGACTTGTTTACTTTAATGGCACTTCTGTCAGTAATAACACTGCTCATAAAAAACCCAATTGCTGGATATAGTGTATATTTAAAACTGTTAATTATTACTTGTATTAATTACTATTTCTTTACACCTTGAGTCGAGGTTGGGGCTCTGAGAGTCCTTGTCCCTGTGAGCTCCTGCAGCACCAGTGAGGGTGTGAAGCTCAGCTGAGTGAATTTACACTTCAGTGCTGAACTCTGTGCATGGATTTAGGTCTAACAAAACACTTAATCAGCTTTAAGGAGCTGTGAGTGACCATTGAAATGCAGAACATGTGCTCACATGTCCTGCCAGCCTGCAGCCTCCTCCTCCCAGCTCTGTTGGAGCCAGGACAAGATACACGAGTCAGGATTATGCACATACACTGCACCTTCTACTTCAAAGTGTGAGAATACTTCCAACGCTGGGACAAACAGAGCATCCCATTGTCCCCAGAAGGTAAGGAAGGGTTCTCCTCGCATAAACAAAAGAGGAGATAGAATGAATGTGAACGCATCTTAAAGCCAGAGTTTTAAAAAAGTGTATTAGAAGAGCTAAAAAACTCCTACATGTTAAAAATTAATTTAGGATTGCTCAAATAGGAGCTTCCAGTGGGATTATCTGCTGAGTCACTGCCTGGTGCAATACAAGGTACAACCTCACCTTCCAAAGCCTGGTCTTTAATATTCTTAGACTGTCTGGGCTCCTTATGTCATCACTACTGCTAAAAGGGAAGCGTTGGGGTTTAATGTCACTTCTAAGAGTAAAGGTAACAGAATCACAGTCACCAAAACATTCCACTTCTCCCTTTTTTTGGCCAAATTTCTCCAGGCTCTAAGACAACTCGCTCCATGTATTTGTGGTTTTTGGGGTTTTTTAAAGCAGTGTTGCTTTAACTTTACAGACACCAGAAGGACTGAAAAGATAATTAAGCATCAGGGGATAATCTCTTGCCTGTCAAGGTGATAAAGACGATCTCAGAATAAATACCAGTAAATTAACCCCAGAGTATTTTAACAGTAAAGCAGAAATAATGCAGAATTCAAAAGAAGAAGTGATAGGATGGCTTGGGATTTCCAGGCTTAACTGCAATCAATGTATGGCAAAAGTGTGAAAGAAAACTGGGCCAGGACTAAGGTGAAAAAGCATTTTAGGGGTGAAGTGGGGGATTCACCCATGGGGCTCTCTAATATTTATTCAGTCAAACAGCCTGAAGATTTCCAGAAGGAAAAAAATCTGAGTTTTCTTTTGTCTTCCCAAGCTGATATTCTACTAAATACACTCAGATTATTGCAGGAGGAAACGCGTTTGGAAGGAGCTAGTACTGATTGAACTGACAATATCAGCTGTGCAAAATTGTTTGATGATACTGGAATTACTTTCTTGCAGACACTGCACATTTAAATAAGTTTTGAACACGTTAAGACAAATCATTGTCACAAACACTACAAACAGAAATGCACATTAAAAAAAAATCCACAACAAATCTTATGAAAGTTCCAGTTTTGCAAATTTGAGTGCAGATAAATATTAAAAAAAACCTTCTTTAACTTTTTTTTCTCTGAGCACAATACTTCCAGGTGTGTCCACCCCTTGCAACACAACATGGACAGTGAGGCAGCTGGGATGTACAGACACTGGTCTTGATAAAATGCAGGGGTCTGTTTCTGTTTTATTCTATTTTTATTTCTGTCTTCTTTTTCTGATAAAGGTGTTGGGTAATTGGAAGATAAAGTCAATTTGTTTAAGCATGAAGTAATTACATTAGATTAAAATACAAAAAATATTAATATAATTTATCAATTGCCAGGTTGGAGATATTGCATTGGCCACACAGGAAACTTCTTAATCTGCCCTAAATCTATGTTCCAGGGACTTCGAGAGCAGAGCTTGATTTATTCCTAACATGCTAAAGCTAGGAAGTATGAAAATTGATTTTTCACTGGTTTCTTGGTAAAATGAGGTTAAAGTGTTTTCTGTTACTAGACCGAGTCAGGCTAAATAGACATAAAACACTTTGTTCTTCTCTGACTGAAGTCAAAGTCAAAATTCTTACGAACATGAAAGGCAGCAGTATCAAACCTATGATCTTGAAAGGAAACACAGTGTATTCCATCTGTGGAATAACAGGAACATGCTTTGAATGCTGGAATACACACTGCATGTTGTTTACACTTAGAAGAATTACTTATTGCAATATTTGCATAAGTGTTCAGCTCTGTTTAATTACAGCTGTCTGTGAGGGAGGGTTCCATGGTGTGGGCACCAGATTCAAACCAGATTTCTTTGTAGAGCTGTAAAGTCAAATTCTAGTGAGACGGTCCCAGATTTCCATCCATATGAAGGAGCAGATTGTTTCAGGCAGTCGAATGCATTAAATGTTTCATATTCCCTTCTGAGGCACATCTGGAGGGCTGTGCCCACGTCTGGGTTTCTTGAGGACAAGAAAGACATGGAGCTGCTGGAGAGGCTCCAGTGGAGGTCACGAAGAGGATGAGGGGTCTGGAGCGTCTCTCTGATGAGCAGAGACTATGGGAGCCAGGCTTGGCGAGTCTGGAGAAGGGAAAAGTGCAAGGAGATCTCATCAATCCATACCAATTATCTCCAGGGGATGCCAGAGGATGGTGCCAGTGGTGCCCAGTGACAGGACAAGGAGCAATGGCTGTAAATTAAACCACAAGAAGCTCCACCTCAATATGAAGGAGGACTTCTTTCCATGGAGGGTGCCGAGCACTGGAACAAGTGCCCAGGGAGCACCAGGAGCAGCTGAAGGAGCTGGGGGGCTCAGCCTGGAGAAAACGGGGATCAGGGGCACCTTCTGGCTCTCCACAACTCCCTGACAGGAGCCAGGGGGTGGTGGGCTCTGCTCCCGGGGAACAAGGG
>VZRL01005061.1:528766-656516 GCA_013397895.1 Origma solitaria
GGCCGCGGGGCTCGCTCCGGTGTGGCGGCCGCCCCGCCGCGCCCTGTCCGGGGCTGAGGGAGGCTCTCCTCTCAGCGGTGAGGGGCCGCGGGGCCGCGGTACCGCGGTGCCGTTCCTCTCCGCAGCCCCGTCGCGGTGTGATGTCCCGTGACACCCCCGGGCCAGCGCCGGCACCGGGTGTTTATCTCGAGCTGGGCCCGTGCCAGCGCCTCGTTTCCTGACGGCGCTTTAAAGCTCCCAGCTCGGCCCTGGGCCGGCCGGCCTGGGAAGCGCAGGGAGAGGCGCCCCCGGCGCGGGCAGCGCTCGGCCGGCGCCTTGCAGGCAAACAAAGCGGGCTGAGGGTCCTCCCCCCCCACCCCNNTCCTCCGCTCCCGGCGGCGCTCGGAGCCTCCTGGCAGCTGCGGTGAGGCGTCGGTGTCGCGCTTAAATTAAGAAACCTACCATAAAGGGTTTTAAATAGAAACCCAGGCGAGCACCCTGTGGTTGGCTTTTCCTTCCCAGTGAGCTGCGCGTCGCTGGCTTGAGTGGAACTTGCCCAATTTGTGGGAAATTTGTTTTGAAGGTGTCTTGCGTTTTAGGCAGATGGAGGAGCTCAGCCTGTAGGTAAATACATCAGTGGCTTTAGACGGGGAATATGGCATGGGCTTGTTTGTAAATCTATTTGTAATCGGAGACTAAGAAAATCTTAAAAACAACAAAACTCGTGGCGTTGGACTCTAGTTCTGTTTTTTTTCCTTTTTTTCCCCGTTCTAAGCTGTAATCAGGAAAGCAGCTTCCCTTCCAACCTACACAGCCTCACCTGAAATAGCCTCCCTGTGTAAGGAGAAGGGATACAGAGTGATTTTCTTGCTCAGTTCACTCTTCTGAGCTGTCAGAGTTTGATGTGTGCACAGTTAATACAGTAGCAGTCAATTACAGGATCAAAAGGAGAGAAAGTAGGAAAACAAGGTAGATAAAGAATTTAAAATTAGAAGATGTCATTAGCCTGGCCAGTTTCTTGTGGGACAAACTCCTCAATTACTCCTGAGGCACCTGGTTATACATATATTTACTAGCCCTGTAGTGTGAAAGCTCTGACTGTAATAGTTCTAATAAACACACCCCTTTTTCTCTTCTCATGAGAGCTGCTCCTCTCAATTTAGAATATTCTGTATGTTTGCACACACGTACGTGGGTTTTTAACAATTCTTCACTCTGACTTCAGGGCTTGAAGTTGCGTGTAAACATCAAGTTCATAATTTTACTCCAAGACAAACTTGTTGGAGTGGTTGTTAATGTCTTCTTTTGCTGGAATATTTGTGCAGAGCAAACAAGCTTAAAGGCTAATGTTGGCTGAAACAGCACAATAAAAGTCCCCTGGAGTATCTGCACAAAACCCTTGAGCTTGCAGAATATTCTCCCTGCAGGTTCTTTGGGGCTGTCAGCAGTGTTAAAACAAGTGATTTTTCTTCTTGTCTTTTATCCCTCCTTTGCTTTGCTTGTTACAGCTTAGAACTGCACTTTCTTTGTGGGTTTTTTATTACTTTTATCTGCTACTTTTGAGCAGAGGTTTTGTAACCTGCTGGAGCAAAATCCTGCTATTGTGTTCTCTCAGCAGCTCTGTCAACTCTTCCCTCTCAGGTTCAGCTGCCCACATTTCTACTTAATATGCTCGACTACCTTTGCTTTGTTTGAAATAGGTGTAGTGCAAGTGTAGCTAATTAGATGTCGACATCATCCCAGCACTGGCATGGCTGGAGTGCCAAAACTGGTGCAGACTGGTGTGTTCAAGTAGGGACAGGCTGGATGAGTAAGGTACTCCAAGGTGGAGGTGAAGGTGAGAGAATGTGGAGAGAACAGAATTAATCTCCATCTTACAGCTGCTAAACCCTGAAAGATGCTTTTCACACAGTGCCATAGAAATGTGCCATCATTCTGACTTGAAAGCCTGGTTTGGCTTGCCTTTTGTAGTTTGTTTCCTTTTTAACAAATGCTTCACATGCCAATTGTAGCAGCTTGTGTCCTGCTGAACCAACATTTTTGTGTTTGGAGGATGCGCGAGTGGAATGTGGGAGTATTGACTTTCACAAAACAGCTTGGGGTTTGTTTCAGCACTTGCATAACTGATGGCTTTGACTTTTATGCTGCTGCATCTTGCTGAGCATGGAAATATTGCAGCCCTGGTGATAACGCTGCCGCTTGTTGGGAGCACACAGGTCACTAAATGTGTTGTGTTCTGCAGGACCCAAATAAAGAAAGGCCGTGGAAGCTGCTGTGCCCAGCCCAGCCACTGATTCTGGGAGCACCTCAAAGGAAAAGATCTTTTACTGTGAAATCCAATTTTCTTCCTTCCTGACCAGGACAAAGAGCAGATCTTGAAAGCAAGCTATTAAATCCTGGAGTCAGGAATCATTAAAGGGACATTCTTGACCAAATATAGAGGTTATCTAAACATTTTGGGTTTGGTGGTTGTTTTTGTGTTTTGCTTTTTCCTTTTAAAGACTCAGGCCCAGTGTGTGATTCCAGGAGGGAATGTCTCTTCTGATTGTTTGGTATTTCACAGTACTTTCGCTATTCTCTTCACTTGGCTTGCACGAGCTTTGCAGCTGGAAGTCTGGGGAGGTGCTGCAGGAACTCTGGAGGGTTAAACTTTCAGGCACCACCTCTGCTTTTGCAGTGAGGATTGCACAACTTACCACCACCACCTGAGAGTAGTTTCCTTTGGGTGCAGTCATTTTGTTTGAGAGAACACTGGGTGCGGGAAAACAAGCCACTGAACTAAAGAGGGAAGTTTCAGGCTGTTAGAAACAAAACTTCCTGGGATTTGAGTAGGAGAAAGGTTATTTTGAGGCTGCAGGGTAGGATGTGCCACAGGGACTTGCTTTTATTTGGCATAATTGGAAGTTGCATTTGAGCTGATGAGTGGTTTTCTTTCATAATGGACTTTGCTTGTGCATATTAAAAGTTCCAAAACCTGGTGACTCGTGTCAGTTGTCTGTTCCCTAGCCAAGAGACAAAGTTGTATCTTGGCTTCTTCTGTTAATCCAGCTTTGGGAGGAAAAGTAATATTAATGCACGTGATAGCAAGAGGAGGAGGGGAAAGAGGCTTTTGGGAAGAGGCCTGAAAACACTGTGTACCTTTAATGACCTGGATCTACAAATCCTGCTTTCTTGTGCTAGAATGTGGCTGCAGCACGGTATCTTTTGTTACAGTTATTTAAATATTTCTTACACCTCAAATAGTTTCTGGACAAAGGTTTGTCTAGAAAACATCCTCTAACTCAGAAAATACTCTTGGTGCGGTTTGGAAACTGATCTTAATCTGTTGCAGTAACATTTCATGTGAGTGTATCCTTATTTTATGATGCTGACTTGCAATTCCCACACCTAGAAGAAATAAAAGATGATGGGTCCTAGTGAAGCCATTGATAACAACTCACTTTAAATTCAGAGCAGCTGCCCATTCTAAGTTCTCATCCCTCTTTATCTAAAGGACCCAGAAGTTGCCACACACAGGGGTGAAAACTCATCTGGAAGATGTCTCTTGACTCTGCTGGGCCTGGCATTCATCTTGGCAGGGGTTGTCGTGGGTGGAGCCTGCATCTACAAGTACTTCATGCCAAAGGTAATATGAGACTTCTTTTTTGTTTAAACAGCATTGGTGAAAAAAGTATAAATGGTTTATCACTAGACTAGAAAGATGAAGGGGAAAGAAAGATTACCGGGCCGTGAAGACTGTGTGTCCTTTGGGTGTGACAGACCTGTGCTCTGTCACAGCAGACAGAAAGGCAGTCCTGAAGCTGATTTGCTGTGAGTTAACTGCCCTTGCTCATGTCCCAGCACAAGGTGTACCGTGGGGAGATGTGCTACTTTGAGAACGAGGGCCGAGAGCGCGCGGTGGAGCCATACTTCCTGCCCATCGCCGAGGAGGCCGACATCCGCGAGGACGACAACATCGCCATCATCGATGTGCCCGTGCCCAAGTTCTCCGACAGCGACCCTGCCGCCATCGTGCACGACTTCGACAGGGTCAGTGTGCGGGGGCACCCTCCCATCTGGGAGCGGGATGGGCACGCACCAGCTCCAGGGCTTTAGAGCTCGCTGTCAGCGCAAGCTGCTCCTTGGGTTTAAGTGTGGCACAGCTGACCCTGTGAACTCTGGAATAGTGGGATTAACTCTGCAGTGCTGATACGGTCACTGTGGGTATGAACTCCGAGTTGTTTCCCAGAAAAATGCATCTCAGTGCTGCACACTGTAAATAGTGTTGCCCGTGGGATAGCTGGAAGTGCCACTTGCTGTTTGGTCAAAAATCCCACGTGAACTGAGAATGTGAGTTAAGGGACTGAGGACTCAGCACAATGTCACAGCAAAATGTAGAATTGCAAATGGGCATGGGCCTTGGAGAAGGGAATTGAAAAATCACTTCAAGCAGCTGAAACCTAGAACCTGACAATACCATGGTAGTTGCATGGAGTTTCTGTAAGGCAAAGAGGAGACGATGGCTTTCATTTGACTTTAATTAAAAAGTTGTGTTGATAGTGTTAACATTTGTCCTTAGTCAGCTGTAAAAGCTCTCGGAGGTTGGTTGTAAATCCAACCTTGGCAATGCACATAGAATAAATAGATAATTCTACTTGCTGAAGTTCTTGTGCTAAGTAGCAATGCTGATGATGTTTTGTAGGGACTAACACTTTTCCTGAAGAACTATTTAAAGGGAATGATTGTTTATCAGCAGCTGGATACCTTTTGTTTGTACTGTGCTTAATTAGACCTTTTGGGTTATGAGATCATACTCCCAAATACTTCCTCTATGTTAGTACAAACTGTACTCCCTTTACAATTATGGTAGAAGCTGCTTTTATATTCAGCTTTTCTTTATCTACAAGTTTTTTAAACTATTGCTGTAACCACTTGGTTTGCCAAAGTGGTAACAATTCAATTTTTACACTGGGCAGTTCTCGAATGCATCATTTTTGTAGCTGTGAGTGATCTCCAGCTTTTTTAGCTTGCCTTGCTCCTAGTGGAATTGTGTTCTGCTAATCAAAGGCCCCCTGAACTAATTGAAAACTTGTTTTTAAAACAGCTTTTGACAGCGTATCTCGACCTGCAGCTGGGGAACTGCTACGTGATCCCGCTGAACACTTCCATAGTCATGCCTCCAAGGAATCTGATGGATCTCTTCGCCAAGCTGGCGGTATGTGGGAGCTTTGCTGCTGGCTTCTGCTGACAGGCTGCCTTTTGCTAAGAGTGCTGGGCGCTGCTCCTGAACTCCAGGCCCTTGCTAGAACAGTCCTTCTGCCATCAAAGTCCATAATCCCCTGGCTCAGTCACTGCACTGAAGTTAAGGCCAGCTGTCAGTATATATTATGTTGAGTAGATTCATGCCTAATGCTCTTATTAATACCTGGCTTTATGAGAGCTGAAAGCAACCAGCAGATAAGGTTAAATTTAGCTGTTAGAAAGGAATTTGATAAAGCTCCAAATATCATTGAAAGCCTAAACCTGAGAGTTACTCCCGGCAAGCTCGCTTGCCCCGTGAGGGTTTTGCTGAAAAGAACAATGTGAACTTGTTCCCCAGTTATTGGCACTGCAGTTATGAGATCACCACAAGCATTTGACTCTTCACTGACTAAAACTGGTGTTTTTCCAAGACGATTTATGGGTCAAGTTGATAGAGCTTCCTGCTGCTTTCCAGTTAAATGCAATGCTTGGCTATCGTTTGTCAAATGGACTTGTTTTAAAAAATCATTGACTCTCTTACACCTAATTCTAGAGGCCACTGGTCTAGTTTAGCTTGTTGCATTATTTTTTTCAGCTCCATGAAGACGAACTCTTAAGTGTATGTCCCTGCCTCTGTTCTTAGGAGTTTAGGGGTGGGAAGCTGTTTCAGTAAAGCTGGGAGCATCTGGTGAAGCCTTTTGTAGGTTGCCCTGCCTTTTCTATATCAGAAATCTATTGCCTCAAACCTGGAGTCTTTCACAATACTTTGTTTCTCTTTTAGCTGCAAACTTTGTGTACTGATAAACCTGACCAGGTTCTATTTACATTTGCTTCACGTGAGGCTGGCAGAGTTGAGGTTAATTGTGCTTTGTTTGGCTGTAACTGCAGCTGTTTGAAATGGCCTCTGTCAGTTTTTAACTTCCCTGGTATGCGACTGGTTGAGCTCAGCATATCTTGGTATTAAAAATCAGAAAAGCTGAACTCTGCTGCTTGAATCCCTTACAAAGCAAAGAGTAAAATGTAGTGGTTTGTCCCTTGTTAGCAGCAGTCTGTACCTGCAGGTTTTGTCTCTTCCAGACTGGCTCTTACCTGCCCCAGACTTACCTGGTGCGTGAGGAGATGGTGGTTACAGAGGAGATTGATAACGTGTCCGATCTGGGCATCTTCATCTACCAGCTCTGTGTGGGGAAAGAGACCTTCAGGCTTCAGCGCAGAGACCAAATCATGGGTAAGTTCCCCTCAGGAAAATACAGATGTATTGTTCCACAAGGGAAGGGGTAAATACCCTTAGGAGTTTTCAGTCCTGAGAATCTGAGTGTTCAGCATTGAGCTGAGGCTACTCCTGGCCCTGCTGGGAATTTCCCCTCCCTCCATGGCTGAATGTGAAGTGTCATTTGAACATGCTGAGAGGGTTTCAGTTACACAATTACAGGTTACTTGCCCAAACCAAGTTTGATCATCGGCTGGTTTCTATTCCATCTTTTGGTTGAAGTGACAAGTTAGTTTGACCCCAAAAATCATATAATCCATCAGATAATGTGAGTCTCTTTAGACGCAGCTTATTCTGTCCCTGTCCTATCTAAAATTGGGTTACAGGAGCACCAAATAAAAACATATTCTTCTGCTTCACTTGTTCTGAGGAAAAAAAAAAAAAGTAATTGAACAGTGAGCTCCGGACATCCCAGACTTCCTCTCTGAAAGAGGAAGAACACTTCAGAGAAACTGCTGAGCTCTGGTTCTTTATTGCCTGTGTGCTCCTACCACCCCCTGCCACTCTGTGACAGGGACTGAGCTGAGGTGTCCAAGCTCTGACCTACTGAGAGGAGGTCTGGGGGGCAGAGATCTGCTGCTGTGAATTTTGTTTCACTGTAGCTCAAAGCATTTCATATTTGCTGCTCTCACCAAACACAGTGAGCTAATCCCTTGTCAGTTAGAGCCTTTCAGAATGCAAATGTTTGGTTTGTCAGGACTCTGTGCTTTGGTTTGGCTGCCAAACTCTTAGGCAAGAGTTTCCTCAGCCCAGTTGCAGCATCAGGAGCCACATCTGCTGCTTGCTGCACACAACATTCTGCTCTGGATGGAAGGAAGGCTCCCTCTGTGGGAGCAGCAAAGGCGTTCTGTGCAGGGCACATGAAGGAACACTAAATGCTGCCCTCATGGGAGGCAGAGGCGTGTGACTGAGCTGTTGTGAGGAAGATTTGGGAACAAGGCTAAATTGACAGCTGCTGTGTCTATAGACAGCCCTGTGAAGAGTGTTTATGATGTTCCCTGAAATCATCTTGCTTGAACATGTTGTTGACATCTTTGCTGCAGAGTAAAAGATTCCTACAGAGCACTTGCACAAAAGGATTCTGGTAAATGGAAAATGTTTCCTGGTACAGCTGCTGTGCTGTAACTCTCCTTGTTTGCCTGTGGAGAGGAGAGGGTGGGAAATCTAATCAAACTGAGGAGAAAATTGTTCAGGGGCAAGTTTTGCCTTGCCTTCCCATCTCAGTTCTAGCACACAGTGTACAAGCCATGTCACATAAATGAGAATGGAATGGATAAACTCCTGTAATTTCTTTGGAAAAATCTTCTCATTTCATCTCATTTAGCTGGTGCTTCCTTGGCTCTCAGCTTTTGTGGAGTTTGTGGGTTCATCTGTTAGATCAAACTGACCTGTGCTGTAGCAATTCCCTGGAGTTGTAACTTGGAAGCATGGGAGAAACCCAGGTCATCCTGTTAGGTGGGCATTGGAAACTTCACCCCCATCCTGATGCCTTGGAATTGAAGGACAGTCTGGATTTTGGGTGTCTATAAACCGAAGCAGTGCCCTGCTGGGGTTGGGTTAAGAGCTGGTGCTTCTCTTGCTTCCTCTGAACAATTCTCTGCTTATTAAACAAACTAAATCTTCTTTGAATTATTGCAAATGGAAGTGATTGAAGAGAGCAGCTCTTTGATGGTAGGACTGCTGTGTTCTTATCTCCTAGGGAAGAGTCACAGCTGATACAGGGTGAGACCCAATGTTGGCATGTCCCAAAATAGAGAAAATCACTTTAATAGTGTTAGGAAGAACTGGAGTGAGGTAAATCCTCCCAAGGTGAAGTGCTCTGCAAAGCAGGCTGTGCAAATACGCACTGGGCGAGGGATTTGGGATGGAAAACAGCCCCAGAGCAGGCTCTGGTGGCAATTCACAGCTGGAGAAACAGAATGCACTGAATGATTGTGTCTTGTAATGATGGAAAGCCGCAATGCTTGCTCTGGGCTGTGGATCCCTTCACTCAGCCTCTTGTCCTCTCTCGTCCCCAGGTGTGCAGAAACGGGCAGCGGAGAACTGTCACTCAATCAGACACTTTGAAAACTCTTTCGTGGTTGAGACAAAGATCTGTCAGCAGTGAAAGGTGACAGATGGGAGGTGACCAGGTCACATCTTGTTGGAGAAGTCAGCATTAGACATCGACTTCTGCAATTAAACCGTGCAGTGATAATCAAAAGCCTTATGCATTTTCTGTGTATTGCTTGTATTTCAGAAGACAAAGTCACCATTTCAGCTTTCGTTGATCCTTGGTATAACTTTTTAGTTGTCTCATGTAAAACTTAAATTTGAGTAAGGTTTTTTTAGAAGGCTAATATCAGTTTATCTGTTGAATGTGTTTGATTTAGTGTAATCTGGGAATGGCAGAAAAATATATATATATAAAAATGTTAACCAGTTCCTTGGCTGGAACCAGTTATGTTCACCTTAACTTTCACAGAATGATTAATATTAATCTGTGGTTTGCACATCTTGTGTAGTTCTGTAGAATAGCTCTGCACTCCGTATCCTGGCTCAAAAACCTTCCTGATCTGGCTCATTAAAGGTTTATTTTAACAACCATGTGTGCAGCATGTAAAATCCAAGCTCAGTGATCAGAAACCTTTAACACTACCCTGTTTCTTTTTGTGCAATTACTGTATTGAATTCGTATGTATATTTGGAACCTTCCCTGAGCTTATGTTGAGTTCTTCTCCCTTAGTTTGGTTTTGTGGCATTTAGTTGTTAGATTGAAATAGAGTTGCTCTTAAAGCTTGTCAGTATTTTTGGTTATGACTTGGTTTATCCTGTAACTTCCTATTTCCAGGGTCTGTTCTGGTATAGCTCACTTGTGAACGTGACTGTAGTTGTAAACTTAAACTACTTGGGCTTATATAAACTTTTTAGATCAACTTTTTATGAGCAAGTAGCATTACTGCTGCAGTCAGAGCATTGTTCCCTCTTTTTGGAAAGCTGCAGTCTAAAGAGAATGAAGAGTTAGTGTCCTGCAGTTGATAAACTTGAGAGTTTTATTAAGGGACTTTATATTGGCATAAATTCTGCAACCCTATAATAAATGTTTCTCTAAAACTTTGGTGTTTGTGTGACTTCCTGGTGCTCAGAGGTGAGGGGGGTGATGCAGTGGGCCTGGGGCAATGTGCAGTGCCCTTCTCTTACTCCTCTTACTTCTTTTTCAGCTTGTGAAGCTGAATATCCTCTTCCTGGTGCTGTGAAAATGCTTTGTGGTGCCAGACAAGCTCGAGGAACAGAGAGAAGAGCAAACACCTCTCCAAACTGGATCCTCCAGGGGCAGCTCTGGGGAGCGTTCACTGCTAGAAACAGTTCGGTGCTCTTGGGGCGAGGGTGTATTTACAATTCATTTGAATATTGGTGCTGATGAGGCTGTGATTGAAGGTTTGCCTGTCCCAGGCTGTTCATGGATGTTAATGAGGGACTGTTCAGCACATCGGGTAGACAGAGGTTAATGAACCCTCAGCTCTGACCCCGAGCTTTGCTGGAAGCTCAGACAGGAGAGTCCTGCCCTGAAACTGCTGAGAGTCAGACCTAAAGCTGCTGAGCCCTTGTGGCTTTCCTGGAAAGTGCCTGGGATTGTGCAGCTGGAAGAAAATAGCAGGATTTCTGCAGAGAGAATGGTGGGGAGGGAGAGGTGACTGTAGGAGTTGCTGCTCTGTCATTGCTCAGGAAACTGCAGAGGAAAGGAGAACGCAGGAATTTTAGCACAGAAAGTAACACAGCTCTTCCCCCAAGGATGTGTCCCAAAACCAGAGCTTTGGCTCTAAAATAGTGTGTGTAGGAGAGTATTTCAGTAAATTTAAGTATCTAATGAAATAAAATGCTGTAGAAAGCTCTAATTCCTGTCACTGTGAGCCAGGTTTCCTTCACTAACAGGTGTTAACTGGGAGAAGCAGCTGCACTGGGAAGCTTTTCCTCCAGACTTTGTGTCCTTGGACAAGGGGTGATTTCCTGCTCCTCTGGATTGTCTGGGAGGATAACCAGGATGGATTCTTTTGCTAGCCTTGAGTGGAAGGATTTGGAGATGTGTTGGTTGTGGAAAGCAAGGAGCATCTGCTTGTGGTGCTGAGGTTTGATGTGCTGAATAAAACCCAGAATTGCTCTTTCCAGCTCAGAGTGTCCATGCAGTGGATACACCTCCAGCCAGGAATGCTGGACCTGCTTCCACATGGGCTGGAACACTTTTTTCTGTACCTTTGGAACAAAGTGAAGTCAGTTCCTTAAGATGTTATTGGATGTTCCAGGCAGGGAGCCAGGGACAGGAGGAACAGATTGTTCTCACCTGCTCTGAGGTGAGCAGGGAGCTGCGTTTGGTCACACGTGTGCTCTGCTGGGCTTGTATCTATCCCTAAGCATTTTAGGCTGGGGCTGGGTGTCCAAACCAAAATGCTGGAGTTTTAAGGTATTCCTGGGATCTTCTAATGTTGTTTGGCTTTGAGCAGCTCCTGTGTTCGGCTGGGCTGTAGAAGCAGAAGGGAGCAAAAGTTGAAGGAGTCCTTTACACCAGCAGATGGCACAGGCAGCAAACACTTGGGGGTAAAATGTGTGTAACTGATAAAAACTTGGTGTGTTCATCCAACAGACAGTTTTTCAGCTACTTTACCAAAATTAAACCTAAAAATGGTTTGATCCAAGCTTCCTCCAGCTGGTGCTTAGTGTCTTTGCGTAGTTTTTATCTGTAGTAAGGAACCTTTTTATAATATAACTGTGTAAAACCCTGTTAATACCTGAGTAGAACTGTACTGCAGACAGGGGTGTGGTGACACAACCAGCATGCAAATGCAAACTCATTTACTGTAAGAGCTTCATTTACATCTGTGTTTACTGGAAAAGCATCCTGTGGGCATGGGGCAATCAGCAGCATCTCTGCAGGGATTTCGGACAGCTTTGAGCTGGCAGGTTCATTTTCTGACCCTTTTATAAATTAAAAATTAGATGTAAATTTTAAATACCTTTATCAATGTGACACCAGCAATGTGGTGCTTTGGACATTTCCTCTTGAAGCATTCTATGTGAGTTTGTTTGGGTTTTTTTTAATCAGAAAGATACATGAGAAATAATTATTAAGAATACAGTTGATTTTGGTTCTCAGGGGAGATGCTGCTGCCCTTTGCAGAACCTGCTGCTCTGTGTGACTGCTGAGGTGTGGGTGGCTGTGGTGACAGACTCTTCCATTACAGTATGTAATAGTCTAAATTAGAACTTCAGTCTCCTCCAGCCTTATTGTTTATAAAAATCTATAAAAATTGAACTTCTTTGCATATATAAATATCTTACGATGAAGATCTGGAGAAGAAAAAATAGAGAGTGCGGAGACCTATGAGAAACACCTGAGGCCTCAGGCTGGTATGAAACAGCTTTAGCACCTCAGACTTGATAAAGTGCTTGTCTAAACCAGACTTTTTCGGCAATAAGCTCAGCTCTGTGCTAGGGCCCGTTGCAGCACAGCTGTGCTTGGTGTGGCAATGAGAAACTGTCACCTCACACCCCCAGCAGCACTCCCAGGGTCTGTGCGGGGCCCTGGGGTACAAAGAGCCTGCTGCGACTCCAGCAAGACTGGGCTGGCTCCTGAATCTCGTTAGTTCTTGGGAAAACTCCCCAAAATCCAGCTGTGCTCAGCAGAGTCTGGGATGTTCAATGGCCAAAACTAAACACCCTGGACCTGGAGAAAATTTGTGTCCCAGAGTCCCAGGATGTTTGGGTTCAAAATGACCTTAAAGCTCATCCCATCCCACCCCTGCCATGGGCAGGGACATGTTCCACTGTCCCAGGTTGCTCCAAGCCCCATCCAACCTGGCCTTGAGCATTTTCAGGGATCCAGGGGCAGCCACAGCTTCTCTGGGCACCTGTGCCAGGGGAGAATTTCTCCTGTATATCTGAATTTCCCATCTTTCAGTGTGAACCCATTCCCCCTTGTCCTGTCACTGTACGTCCTGATGAACAGTCCCTCTCCTGCTTCCTTGTAGCCCCTTCAGACACTGCAAGGTCTCTTCCTGCAGAACCTTCTCTTCTCCAGGCTGAGCAGCCCCAGCTCTCCCAGCCTGTCTCCATAGGGGAGGTGCTGCAGTCCCCTTAACAACTTGGCCCCCTCTGGTCTCATTCCAACAGTTCCAAGTCCTTCTGCTGTTGGGGACATCAGCACTGGCTACAGCACTGCAGGTGGGGTCTCAGCAGAGCTGTGTAGGACCAGATAAAGGGGGTGCAGCCCCCAAAACTTCCACTTCATGGCTGAATTACCCCCCTGGGAGGGCTGAGCTTGAGGTCAGGCTTGGAAGGATTAAAGCTGCTTTGCCTGTCCTAATTCCAGGCTGGGTGGGGGATGGCTCTGCTGCCAGCTGTGGCACAGAGCCCAAATGCCAGCACTGATTGAAGCTTCCAGGCTGCAACCAAAATAATTACAATATGGATAATTACAGTAACATTATTTCATTAACATTATTTCTTCATTATGAGTATATATTTGTGATATTACCTAGGCAATAGGATGGGTGTATTTCCTGTCTTGAGAGTAATTAGAGGCTCTCCACCTACCATTCCACCTCCCAACGAAATTATTTCTTATAGTTCAACTATTTTGTTTACTTAAATGTATTTTTTCTCTTTTTGTGCTGTGACAGCCCTGAATTCCACCTTAACAGATGTGAAAGTGAATTTCCTGTCTGCAGACTCATTCTCACTGTGGATGGTGGTTTGTTTCTTGCAGAAACATTTGGGTTCTCCTGAGCTTTTCCATTTTAGGGCTTGTTGATGTTTGAAGCTGCAGTGGGTTAAATCCATGGGTGGACACCTGATTCTGGAATAAGGAACTTCCTTCTTACAGACCTAATCCCATTGTTGGTGTGGAACCCAGTGATTTTATTCTGGAATGAGAGTGTCAGCATGTGGGATTCATCAGGAATAGATCCATGGATGGAGGAGGATTAGACTGGCTATTGGGAAGAAATCTTTCCCTGTGAGGGTGGGCAGGCCCTGGCGCAGGGTGCCAGAGAAGCTGTGGCTGCCCCTGGATCCCTGGCAGTGTCCAAGGCCAGGCTGGACAGGGTTTGGAGCAGCCTGGAACAGTGGAAGGTGTCCCTGCCCATGGCAGGAGGTGGAATGAGATCACCTTAAAGGTCCCTTCCCATCCAAGCCATTCTGTGATTCTAGGGCTAAACCTACACCTTCCACCTGATGACCCCAAATCCCTTGGGAGGGAAGGGGATGTGGAAGGTGTTTGGTTCTGTGGGTGATGATCTTCAGTGGTCACTTGGTGATAAGTAATTCACTACTTCAGATTCTCTGCCCTTGGTGGTCGTAGCTTTTGTCATCTCATGTTCTCAGCCCTGGGCACTAATTAATCCTTAATGGTTTTTTTTTAAAATAAGAGGGATGCAGAAGCCCCACTTCAGGCTTCCCTTCCCTTACCATAGTGCATTGTTACCCAGCCTCGAGCTGGAAGCAGTTACAGCTTTGCCTCTTCATATCATGACCAAAAAAACCCCAAACAGGCAGGAGGATCAGACTTTTCACACAGCCCAATGTGGCACTTCCGTGGTGAGTGGCGCTGCGGCTGCTGTGCTTCCCGCCTGTGAGCAGGCCCAGGGGACAGGAAAGGCTTTGTGCTTATCAGATCCATCTGTGCCTCAACCCTGAGCTGCCTTCCTCGGGGAGTCCTCCTGCTCCCCTCACAGCTTCCGTGCTGCTGAGGAGTCTCAGGGCACTGCTGCATCCCTGGATGATGCTCCAAAGCCTCTTCCTCTTCCCAGGAAGAGGCTGGGACAGCAGCAGGATCAGGCTGGGCAATGGGCTTTGATGGTTTGTGTTAATTCACTTAAATAAGGAACTTCTTATTCAACCAGAGCGTCAGAGCTCTCTGAGTTTCAGCTTCTGTTTCACTCAGGTCTCCTGGGAGCTTTCTCTGGGGCTGTGCAGACCTTTGTGTGACCACAGGGAGTTACCACGTCCTTAAATATCCAGTGTCCTGTGACTGTGGAGTTTGTCCCAGATAATGGCACTGATCACAGGACTGGTGATCTGACAGCACGTGAGAGAAACCAGTCAGCCAAAAAAAGAGCTTGTGTGGATTAAAATCTTTAAAATCAGGTTTTTTTCCCTTGGGACTTGTGGGAGCACAAGAGAGGAGGTGAAGCTGCACATTGTGGGTGATAAAAGCCATCACCTTCCATGAGTTGGAGCCTCACCAAGATATTTCATTTCCACAGCACCGTTGGGGCACTGGGAAAATGGGAGATGAGTTAAGACAGTGCTTCATTCTCACAATTCCTTCTGGCACTCGGTTACATCATTGTGTTCATCCTGCCTTTGCTGGCTGCTTGTGCTTTTCATTTTCTTCCCTGAATTCAGGGGGAAAAAGTGAGAGTAAAAGGAAACGTGAGCAAACTAGCATCAAAAATTATCATCTTGACCGTAGCTCAACCACGTGGTGACTGTGGAGGTACCTGACCTCCAAGGAGCTTCATTCTTTCCCTCCCTGTAACTTCCTGGTGGCACCTCTGTGCAGCCCAGACCAAACACTGGCCCTGACTGGGTTGGTCTCACCTAAGGTACAGGAACAGTGCTGGAGGCAGGAACCAGAACCAGGTCTCCCTCTCTGAGGCAATGACATTTCATTTTATCACTACAACTTTGTTCTCATGGCTTTACATAACCAAATCTCTTTTCTATATCAGAGTTTTTGGCCACAGCTGTAGATTGTGCAGATCAAATTCTCAGAATTTATCACCCCAAAGGCTGCAGCTCCTCCGCCCTAACTTAACTGGCAGCGTGAACCATGCAGTGCCCAGCTGGGTCCAGCTTATTTTTGGTCATGGTCCTAATCAAAACATCTCTGACAAGATTTTAGCTCTTTGTTTTTGTACTGGATGGGGTGGGCTCTTATTTGGGTTACTCTCTGGAGGTTGTTTTTAGTTGTTGAGGTCTGAGAAGCAGAGTCCAGCAGTACCAGGGGTGCTCTGTGTGTGCTTTTACACCCCACGAGCTGGGGCCAAGGCTCATTTTTACCAGTGAAAAAGGAAGTAAACAGTGCAGTAAAATGTGTCAAAGCAGCCTTAACCCCAGCAGGAAAATCTAACGAGTTACAGAGAAATGGGGACTGCTCAGGATGTTGAGCAACCATGTGACAAAACAGCAAATGAAACAGTGCTGGTAAAAGATGTGTGAGTGGGACAAAAATTCTGCTTGGGTTAGGACAAGCTGTAAGTCAGCTCTTTTCATGGTGAAAGGAGATTTTGGTGTTCCATGGATGGCTTATGGGGATGGCACAGGATGAAGAAGGCACTGGAAATGTTGGAGGGCACGTGGCCCTTGGGGGCAGGAGGTGGCTGGGGGTTCTGACATTGTGAGATGTCACCTCCCCCGAGGCTGGGGCACAAATCCTGCAGAGGAGGGGAGAAGTGAACTGCTGCGCCCAGGGCAGGAGGGAGGGACCCCAAAGGGCCTGTCATGGGATGGCTCAAAGCAGCAGTGCTGTGGTTCCCAGCAATGACATGAAACTAAATCAGGGAATTCATCACCAGCAGACCTCAGGAGTTATGGGGGGCTCAGGTTGGTGGCCAAGCAGGTGGGTGGGCTCTGCCCCAACACCCCCATCTTGGCAAGGCGTGAAGGGGAGGACAGGAAGGGGAGCAGGGCTGTGCTGCCACTGCTGTGTCCCCACTGCTGTGCCAGCTGTCATGTGCCAGTGCAGTTCCGAGTCTCAGCATGCACAGAAAAAGCCCCAGGGCAGCTGCTGTGTGTGTTCTCACGGGGGCAGGGGCAGGGCCAGGGGCAGGGAAGAGGCGGTGCCCGAGGCGGATGCGCTGTGGTGCGGCTGGTGCTGGGCTGGGAGCGCAGGGGAGGCGATGGAAATGGGGCAGGGTTGGAGCAGAGTCAGAGCTCTGCTTCCCATGACCCTGCCATCCTCAGCCACCTCGTGCCAGGTGTGAATAGAGCTCCCAAAACACTCACTGCTGGTTCTGAACAGCTCCAGCTCCCCAAGCATCCCTCAAACCACCTCTGAGGCTGCACTCTTGCCACAATGGCTTTTCTTTGGGCCCAGCACGAATTAAACCTGATTCTGTGCCCAAAAGCCACTTGTCACTTCAGCACAGAGCCAGCCTGGTGAGGGCACTGGCAGAGACGTCAGTGCTTTGCTGCTCAGTGATAACAACCCCCTGGGGGAGGGCTGCAACCTTCCTGCAGAATAAAGGATATTCTGGGGGTTGGGATTTTCTGTTCTCACTTACATTCTCATTCAGTTCCCATTCCACTGCTGCAGACCAGATTATTCAGATCATTTTAGAGATTCACAAAATATTCTGAGTTGGAAGGGACTCACAAGGATCATCGAGTCCAGCTCATGGATCCTCAGACACTGAAAATACAGGGGCATGGCAAAAATACCCATGCCATGAAAATCCACCTCCTGGTAATCTAAGGAATATCTTGATTCTGCAGTTGTTGGTGACAGCATCACCAGGGGCTTGTGAGACCTCCGTGTGAGGCCAGCAGATCCCACCTGGAGCAGAGGTGCCCTGGGGGAGGGCAGGGAGGTGTCCCCTGAATTCATCTCGTGTCACCAGCCCCGACTATTGCACCAACTTCCTGTAAAAAGAGGTCATTAACACTAATTTGAATAAGCCCCGTAGCCGTGGCAGGAGGGGAAGGCGCTGCCTGCACCCACGGGATTTTCTGGGTGGAAAACTTCAGCTGGTTGAGGTTTCTCTCGTTGAACAATTTCTGAACTTCTGACACCACTTTATGTAATAGCTTTTCCCCCTCAGGAACTAAAGGTGACTCTGGGGGGGTTGGACAGGGCCACCCTGCTCCCCTCTCACAGCAGCCAGAAAGGACAGGGATGGGATGGATTCCTGCAGCTGGAGGAATCCCCCTTGTCCTGGGAAACCTGTCCCTTGGCTTTTCTCCCCAGTGAAAGAAAGAGGGTAAAATAATCTTGGAAAAGCATCTAAAATGTTCTGTAGGTGCACAAGAGGCATCAAATCCAGGTGCTGCCACAGGTTTGTGTGTGTTGGTGATGCAGGGGGGAGATGGAGCCAAAAATTACATTTAAAAAACGTTTTTAGAAATTATTATTTTATTATATACAGCAGGAAATATAAAAATAAATATTTTTTTCATCACTGTGAATGTGCTTCATGGTTTCCATGAATTATCAGTGCTTGCTCAGCCATCAGGCACCAGCTCAGATTCCTAAAGGGAAGAGGTGGTGGAGTTTTCTTTTATTGTATGAACGTTTTCAAAAAGGAAAAAAACTTCCTGTGTTCTGACACTCTCTGGGCTTCACATAATTTTCCTGCAATGTGTATTTCCCTTATATAAATTACAAAACAACATTTGCATAAATAAAAACTGATACTGTCACAGTATTTTACACTTCAAAATGTAACCTTTCCAATGTTCACAGAAAAATAACATTTTACAAGAAGGGCAAATGAAATACCAAAGTCAAGCCCAAAATTTCTGTGGTTTGAATTTAAAAAAATATTATTAAAAATACATCCATGTTTGAGCCTTTCTTAAAAATCTCTCATGGCACCTTTGACTCTGCTTCCAGGGAGTTCCCATTACAGCAAACTCTGGAAAGGTTTGGATCCTCTGTTTTAATCCTGCTGCTGTTTATGAGGAGTGGATGTGATGGCTGTGGGTCAGTTATCAGTGAAAGGGAAATAATTTGCCCCTGAAAAGCTTGATGGACACCTGGCTTGAATAAATACCCTCCAAGCACAATCCCGTGGTTCAAACTTATCCAAGGCACAGCTCCAAACCTTGTCTTTCCATCCAAAAGTGGGAACTGATGGCAGAAAAATAGTGTGTGGAAGCTTCACTGCCTGTGTGATTTGGGGTGATGGCACAGGCTGCACCCCAAAATGAGGCTTCATTAGTTATTGAAATGGGAAGTCCTTTGGGGTCACCTTCTGCTCCTCACTCCATGGTCAGTGTGGAGCAGGCTCTTGGAGCCCTCTGGAGAATCAGTCTCTGCAAGATTGTCTTGTGCTTCACAAACAAAGAATATTGTGGCACGCAGTACTTTTTAGGATCAAATTCTTTCTGCACAGCAAGACCCCAACATCTTTGCTGCCTCTTGCTGAAGTGCACGCCCAGAACACAGCTGGGTAATGCCACAGGTGACAATGGGGCACAGTGTCACCTCTCCCATGGGTCCGTGACCTCCTGCTGCCCAGCTTAGGCATGGAAATGCTCTTAGTTATATTCAGTGAAAATTTGCAACTGGAGTATGAAATCAACACAATTTTGGTCAGGTTTGGGTTGGTTTTTTTTTCTTTTTTTTTGGGGGGGTGTTTGTTTATTCCAACCCTCACAGAAAGCAGAAGTTTGAATTATTGTTCTCAGTGTCCTGAGGGGAAAAAAATTGTGGCAAAGGCCAAAATCTAATGAATATTGGAAATGCTGGCAGCTGTTGGGGAGGGGCAGATATAGTATTCCGTGGTGTCCTCCCCGAGCACATCCCTGGAGTGCCTTCTGCCGTAGCTGAGGTGCTGCAGCTGGATGCTGTCCTGCAGATCCTGCCTGGAGAAGCGCCTCCGGAACTCATCCGTGGTGAAGTAGTAGATGACAGGATCCACGCAGGAGTTGAGGCTGGCGAGGCACAAAGCCACGGCGTGGAACATCGAGATCTGCAGGCAGCCCTCCCGGATGTGCCTGGTTTTCACGAAGAAATCCAGCGGGAAGCTGATGTGATAAGGTGCAAAGCAAATCAGGAACACCAGAGCGCAGGTGAGGATCATCTTTAAAGCCTTTTTCTTCTCGCCCAGGTCCCGGGAAGCAGAGTGCCTCTCTTTTAGCGATAGGATTGTCTTCCAGGAGCAGTACAGGATGATGAGCAGGGGAGTCACGAACCCCACCAACTCCCCTAGGGTCATCAGCGTGATGGAGGTGGGGAGGTCGAGTTCCTTGATGGGAAGATCCACAAAACAGGCGTTTCTATTACCCTGCTGCAGCCTGAGGAGCGGGAAAGGCAGGCAGCCCACACAGACCACGACCCAGCCCACGACGCTGATGTAGATGTCACAGATGCGCCTGCAGTCGCTGAATTTGAAGGGGTGCATGAGGAACAGGTACCTCCTGATGCTGATGCACACCAGGAAGTAGATGCTGGCGTACATATTGACATACTTCAGGTAGAAGCAGAGCAGACAGAGACCTCCTCCCAACTCCCACGTGCCCGTCAGGTAGTAAAAAATCCTCAGGGGCAAGGACAGCAGCTGTGATAAGTCAGCAACGGCTAAATTGATCATAAATATCACGGCCCTTTTAGTCTCTTTCATGTATCCATAGAAGACCCACAAGGCCAGGGTGTTCCCGATGAGCCCGGGGATCAGGATCACGGTGTAGGTGATGGCATAGTAACGCTTGAGGTCTGTCTCGCAGCTGGAGCTGTTGGTCATGGTTGCGCTCCGGCTCCGTGCTCAGCCCCGGCACCATAACGCGTCCATCCCACCTATCCTGCAGCCAGGGGGGCTCAGGCTCCGAAGGGAACAGTCCAGCCCTGGAATCCGTGTGGGATGCTCCAGTCACCAACTCATCGTGGGCAGTTTTGGCACAGAGGGAGTTAATTCAAGTCCTGCCCTCGTGCCCTGCTCATGCTCTTGGTCAGAGCTCGCTGCGGTCACCTGCAGGATGGGCAGGAGGGATGCACAGCGGGAAAAGCATTGCCATGGGCCCAAGTGCGCAGTTCCTCACCGGAGCTGTGCCTCTGTCACCTTTCGGGTGGCATTTCAGCCTCTTCTCTCAACACAGGAATTCAACAGCAACGTGGCCCCACAGCTGGAAGACAGAAAGGTGCAGCTGGAGCATTGTTGGGAGACAGGGGTGGAACAGAGCAGGAGCTCTGGGAGGGCTGGAAAGAGTTGGAGCATCTCTCCAGCAGAAACCTGTGTGGCTTTGGCGGTGGTCAGCTCTTGTGCTGCCCAGCAAGCACCATGCCCTGTCCAGTGGAGGTGCAAACCCACAAAGGAACAAATAGAAATGGTGTTCATTTTCTGCTCCAAACCCAGGGCTGTTGGTTTTCCTGTGCCCAAGCACGTGGTCAGTGCTGAGATGCTCCGGCGAGCGCCAGACCTGCCTCCCTCCCTGGGGGTACTCTCACCTCCCACACCTCCTGAGGGGAACACTCCGCTGGCCTTCCCAGGAAAGCCCTCAGGAGGTTCCCACCCTCCCCAGCTGCAGGTGACAGAAGGAAATCTGCTCCTTGTGTAACACGTGGCACTCAGACCTTGCCACATTGCTGCCACCGCCGCTGTGTCACGGGGTGGAAGTCCCAGGTCAGTGGTTTTCACCAAACCAGCATCAACTTTCTGACTTCACTTTTATAAATGGAACATAACCCATCCTTTGCAGAACTACCTGCATTTGATCCAATTCGACTTTGTCACAGCTGCTTTCTCTAAGCCTTTCCTTACCCATCGTGCACATCTGGGGCTCTTGGTAATACCAGAAATGGCACTAAGGAGGCTGGAGGTAGATTTTATTTTAAATCATTTGCAAGGCAAACAGGTGATGTTATCTGAATGTGCTAGACACAAAAACCTCAGACAGATCTGATAAATCCAGAGGAAATTCAGATCTCTGCCCAGACCCTCTCAGGTTTGTCTTTGGCTTCCACATGAAGAATATTCTGCAGGTCTAAGTGGGAAAAGTTTGTAGGTACAAACCCAGATGCCAAAGGCACATTTGCTTTATTTAAAACATTTTAATTTTTTCAATTTAATTATTGAAATTTTAATTTTAAAGGTAAAATGACATCCTGCTGCAGTCCCTGCTGGGTTTTTTTCCATTGCTGGGCTACAAAATGTGAACGCTTATTAATGATGTTCAACACTTGCTCATGTGATGGCACTGAAACTTTGAAGTAGTTTTGAGTGGAAACAGAAAATCTGCTACAAGAGGAAACATGTCTATTTTTGTGTTTTCTCTCACCAAGGAGACTGTGATGTCTTCCTTCCTTCTAGAGAGGGAGTATCTAACCGAACCAATGGAGTAAAATGGCTCATGAAATGATCCTGTTATGCTTCAGAAGTGACAAGTAATAATATTTTAATTTTAATAGTTTTTTAAAAATTAATTTAAACTAACTTTTCTTTCACCTGGAGGCTGGGGTTCCTGTCACCCACTCAGGAAGACTCAATCATGGTCCTTTCCCTCTGGCTGCATTCCCAGGTGGGAAAACCCACCTTAACTCAATCTCTGGGCCATGGGACACATTGGGGGAAGGACAAGGTGCAGCGCCAGCCCTTCCCCATGTGCACATCATATTTTTCCCACTGCTCCAGCTCCCCATCCCCACTTTCCTGGAGCTCCATTCCCTGCTCCCTGGCAGCACTTTCTGCCTGTCCCTGTGGCACGAGGGGTCCCCAAGGCCAGCTGCAGGTGGGGAGCAGTGAGGGGACTCAGCCAGGGCCCCCAGAGCACCCTCGGAGCTGGGGAGGGGGTGTGAAAACTCAGCAGTGTGAGAAACGGCGCTCTGGAAATCCCAAGCAGCGACATCACACAGTTCAGCCCCGTGTACTGTGTAAAAACAAGCAGGATGCTAAAAAAATCTCCAGAAAGAGGAAATTTGGGTCTGCATGCTCTGTGCTCGCTTCCCCTGGCTGTGAGGGGGTGGGTGGGAGCCTCTCCACAGGCACAGGCTCCTTCTTCCCCCGAGCAGCTTCTCCCCCTGGTTTTTCCACAGGGACCCCCCAACCAGCCACGTTGGGGCACCTGATGAAGATTTGTGCCTAACGAGTCAGAGCAGCAGGTAAGAGTTGCAGCCAGCCTAAAATGAGCTTGTTAGAGCTGGCTATGTCCTGGGTAAAGCATTTTCCATGTGCTGGAGGGCAGCTGGGGATCCATTGCTCCATGAGAGCACCTGCAGGAGCTGAGGGGAGCAGCCCCTCACACTGGACACAGCCCATGGGCGCTCAGCCTCCTCGCCTGAGGGTGGTTGGAGGTGTCCAGGCAAATGTGGATCCTCATTAGTAAATCCTGGGGGTTTTACCTCACAGCAGCTCTTACACCCGGCTGGGTGGGGAGAGGCTTTGAAAGCAGCTCCTGGCTGGGCTCAGTTTGGGGGTGCTGTTCCTCCTGCCTGGGCCTCTCTGGGCCTCTCTGGAACTCTCTGGGCATCTCTGGAACTCTCTAGGCCTCTCTGGAACTCCCTGGGCCTCTCCAGAACTCTCTGGGCCTCTGTGGGATCTGCCAACACCTCCTGCTCCTCCCCAGAGCCACGTGAGGGATCAGCCTCAATGGATCCTCCACCGAGCCCTGCTCTTGCTGCTGGCCCGGGTGAGCTGGGGGTGCTCAGTGCCCCGTGTTCAGTGTGGGGATGTGTTTAAAGAGCACATAAAACCTGTGCTGGGTGGGCAGGGGCCCAGCAGCACCCTGGTGTCCCCTGCTCACTTACCCTCCCGGGGGAGCTGGGCTGTGTCTGGCACCTCGCTTGTGTTTTCCCTTCTTGTCCTCCACAGCCTAAAATAAAAGCAGAACATGCACAGGGGAAACATCAAATGGAAATTCAGTTTCCTGTGCATGCGGAGGTGGGGTGAAAGCGGCTCTGTCCCTCCGAAGGGGCTCTGTGTGGAGAGGGAGCTGGCGCAGGGGTGGCCTGGGCTTCTCCCGGTGCCCACTTTGTTCTCTGGCTCACCTGAAGAGCTGCTGTCCTGCTTTGGCAGGAAATAGAATTTACAGGGTATTAACTGAAAATAGAAATTATAAACCTGGAACCTGAATGTTGCATGGGGTTGAGTTTTTGTTCTTTTAACAAATGACAGAGGAAGAGGCTTCTCTGCCTTGAAGCAGTTTCCTGGTAGACATTGGAGATTTATATCTTTCTCCATAGGAGTGATGTTGCCCCTTGCTGTGCTAACTAAATTCCAAGAATATGCAGGAAAAAAATAAATGCTCTGGTTTAATGCCATGTGAAATACTCTGCTTTCTCCTTTTAATCCTTTGCAAAAGCTCTTGTCCTCCTTTGTTAATATTTATCCTGGTTAAGAAGGAAAATAACCCGGAGCAGCAGTGCTGTGTGTCAGCCTAATCCCCCACCCTCCTTCTCCCCTCCTGGCCCACCCTGATGTCCCTGGGAGATGTTCCTGGCACCCAAGTTGTGAGTTTTCCCCCCAAACCATCAGCACATTACCCCCAGGGATGCACAGCCGTGTCCCTGTCCTGTGATAACCCTGTCTTCTTCCTCCCTGATTCTTGCAATTAAATGGAAAATGGCCCATGGAGAATCAGTGTGGTGCCAATTGCGAGGAACAGACCACTTGGGAAAATCTGTGGGCCAAATAGAGTGAGAAAAACCCAAGGAAAAGCTGGAGCAGAGAGAGAATTGGGTCAGTTATCCCTGTGCTGGGGGATGGGGCTCTGTGGCCTCAGAGGCTCCTCACAGACCAGTCCCATCCCAGGTAGTGCAGGGGCTGAGAATCGCTGGAGTCCGTGTAAATCCTTCAGTTCAGCCACTCACACAATGGTAGCAAAAAACACAGCTTGAAACTCGAAGGTTGGGTGTTTTAGCATCAGCCATCCCCTCCTCTGCCTCACATGCTCCGAGCATCCCATGGGCACACACAGGAGCTCTTCAATAAATGCATTACGAGCTCCTTACCTATACCTGGGATTCCTTGGCATCTCCTCGCTTCTCCCTATTTACTTTGGGAATTTCACCAGGTCTGTGGTGAAGGAGGACTCCCCTGCCTCTCCCTGGGCTGCCCCATCCTCTCTCAGCACTCCCGGCGGAGCCGCACCGAATCTACAGCACAATAATCAAAAAAAGTCCAACTTAACCCCCCCAGCCCGAACCGAAGGTCACCAGGACAGAGGAATTCCAGCCCTACCTTTGCCGGCCCGGAGGCTGCTCCTGCGTGTCCCCGTGGGGCTGCAGCAGGTCCCCACGGCAGGTCCCTCCCTCGCTGTGCAAAGCAAAAGTGCAAGTGCCGGGGAGCGGCTGCGCCGTGGGGAGCGGGACGGGCACGCTTTGGGGTGTCCCTGCCCCGGACCCTGCCTGGAATCCTCTCTTTGCCTTCTCTTTTTGTGGTTTTACGGATGTTTGTGAAGGTGCCGATGGTCTGGGGGTGCTTTGGGAGGTGTCACTGGGGTTGGTGTCACCCCAGCCGCTGTTGCTGCTGCCAGAGGTGGGAGTTAGGGGCTCTTGACCCCTCATCTCCCGGGGACAGGCACCCACAGGCAGAGCCCCTCCGTGACAGGCACGGAGCTGAGGCAGTGAGAGGATTCATGCCTTCCCCAGCTCTCTGGGAAAGGCTCCTTCCCTCTGGCCCGGGTGTTTTCAGCCCTGTGCCGCAGTCCCTGCTCCCGCTGCTCTGGGGGGCTCTAGGGTCCCCCCCGAAGCTCATCGAGGGCATGTTTGGGCTCCCCAAAAGCAGCGAGTTCTCCGTGGCCATTATTATCTTATTCCCACAGCTCTCAAGGGTCAGGTCAGGGTGAGAGCCAAGGGTTCTTCTTTTCCAGATGTGCCATGGGGTGGTGTCACCCGCGGCAACCTCCCTGGTCCCCGGCCATCGGCAGAGGGCAGAGCTGGCTGCGCTCGGAGCAGGACAGACAGCGCTTCCCTGCTCATCCAGCGGAGGACTCCAGCTCCCGAAACATCGACGGGAATTCTTGTTAGGATCAAGAGGGAGCAGCGATTCAGCTGGTTAATTTGAAAAAGCGGCTTTTAAAACCAATATCGGAGCAGTTCTGAAGTGATTTGGAACTTTTTAATTTGCATTTCTTCATTTTTCTTACTTGTCTTCCCAGGAGAACAGCATATATATTTTTATATATTTTTAGAGATGGTTTTAGAGATGGTTTTTGCATATTTTACATACTTTGCGTACTTTACCTAATTAACATACGTTTTTTGCGTACTTTGCATACCACTTAGGGTTTGTAGCTCTCTATACTCCTTTTTATTGTGATTTATAGGAAATTAATGGATCTGACAGCCTTTTTTAGACTTTTTTCAGACTTTCCTTTTAGATTTATTTTTTAGATTTTTTTCAGATTTTTTTAGATTTTTTTTTTAGATTTTTAAAAGTTTTTTTCGCTTTTTAAAGATTTTTTTTAGATTTTTTTAAAAGTTTTTTTTAGATTTTTTTAGAGGGTTTTTTTTAGTGTTTTTTTAGATTTTGGGGGGATTTTTTTTAGATTTTTTAAATGTTTTTATAGGTGATTTTATAGATGCACAATTTACAGAATTCACGTACTTGTACGCAATTTTCCTTAACGAATTTTGCGTACTTTACGCAATTTGTGGAATTCATGTACCCTCTTTTACGCAATTTTCGTAAGGAGCATATTTACGCAATTTGCGCAAGTTACGCAATTTTTGGAATTCACATACCTGCTTTTACGCAATTTACGTAAGGAGCATATTTACGCAATTTGCGCAAGTTACGCAATTTTTGGAATTCACAAACCTGATTTTACGCAATTTGCGTAACGAGCATACTTACGCAATTTTCATACTTTACGCAATTTTTGGTATTCACGTACATGACTTTACGCAATTTGCGTACGATCACACTTATGCAATTTGCGTACTTTACGCAATTCGCGAATTTACGCAATTTACGTTGTCTCTGTACTTTGGTTACTTTGCGGTTTTGTTTATTTATATATATTTGTATGAATATATAAAATTGTGCCTTGAATTGTGAAGAGTGTTCGCGCTCTGTGCAGGGTCGCTCAGCAGTGAGGTGTCCCCACGGCCGCGTCCCCAGCCCAGCATCACACACCTGCAGCAGGCACCGGGCTATTGGTGCCACCTTCTTATTTAAAGAATCACAGATTTATTCACATCACAATTCCAGCTTAGGGTTTGTAGCACTCCATACTCCTTTTTATTGTGGTTTATAGGAAATTAATGGATCTTACAGCCCTTTATGGATATCTTTATGGATGATTTTATAGATGATTTTATATCCCTTTACTTGCTTTACTTACTTTACTTACTGTATGTGATTTACATACTTTGTATACTTCGAGTACTTTGCGGTTTTGTTTATTTATGTTTAGAGGAAACTAATGGGTCTTACAGCCTTTTGGAGATGATTTTGGAGATGATTTTAGAGATGTTTTTATAGCTGTTATTTGCGTACTTTACGTACTCCACGTACTTTACATACTTACATACGTTTTTTGCGTACTTTGTACACCACATAGTGTTTGTAGCTCTCTATACTCCTCTTTTTTTGTGGTTTATAGGAAATTAATGGACCTTACAGCCTTTTATGGATGTCTTTATGGATGATTTTATGGATGATTTTATGGATGATTCTATAAATGATTTTATGTCCCTTTACTTACTTTACTTACTTTATGCGATTTACATGCTTTGCGTGCTTTGGGTACTTTGCAGTTTTGTTTGTGGCTATTGGTGCCACCTTCCTCTTTAAAGCATCACTGAGTTATTCATATCACAATTCCAGCTTAGGGTTTGTAGCTCTCTATACTCTTTTTTATTGTTTTGTGTAGGAAATCCGTGGATCTTAGAGCCTTTTGTGGATGATTTTCTGGATGATTTAATAGATGATAGTCCCTTTACAGCCCCGGTAGGGCTTTTTATGACCTTTGCGCACGTGACGCAAGTTACGCAATTTGCGTACTTTACGTGATTACGTACTCTGCGTACTTTGGGTACTTTGCGGGTTTGTTTATTTTTATTTATGTATATAAAATATTGTGCCTTGGCTTGTGGAGAGGGTTCCAGCTCTGTGCAGGGTCACTCAGCAGTGAGGTGTCCCCAGCCCAGCACCACACACCTGCAGCAGGCACTGACTTCTTTAAAGCATCACAGATTTATTCCTATCACAATTCCAGCTCAGGGTTTGTAGCTCTCTATACCTCTTTCTATTGTGGTTTATAGGAAATTAATGGCTCTTACAGCCTTGCAGGGCACAGGCTTTGTCACCCTGTGGTGGCCCAGCCCCTCCATGGATCACATCTGCCAAAAATGCAGCTGTGTGCCTGTTCCAGCAGCTGATGCTCCTGCTGGTTAAAGCTGTCAGCTTTATTTTGAACTGCTGATGGGCTTTAATTAATGCGGGAGTCAGAGCCTTCAGCACTGTGGGATCTCTCCTCAGAGGTGTCCCCCTGGTGCAGGGCTGGATTTTAGACTGATGCTTTTGGACTGGCAGCAGTGGGGTTGGCGTTTAGGGTTTAAACGGGGCTCGTTGGTGTTGTGGTCTCACTGAGACCTCAGTGGAGGATGCTGCCTCAGCTCACGTCAGTCCTGGGATGTTTCCCTAATTTCAGCAGGATCTGGGATGTGAAACTTTCCCAGCACCTCCCAGCAGCTGCCTCGGCCGTGCTCTCTCACGCTTTGCAGAGTGCTCTGATTTATTTCCTGTCCCTCACCCCAAAATTGTGTGATGTGACACCTGGGGGTCCCCAAGCTTTGCTCCTGCTCCGCCAGCGCTTCCCTGTGTGACCCTGGCACCTCCCTGCCTCCCACAAGGATTGAGGGGCATGGTTTGGAAGTGACTTTAATGGACAATAAAATTGAGGCCAGTCCCAGGAATCATCGATCCCTTGTGGCTGAGATGGGCTTGGGGATGGACTCGTTTGCTTTTCCCACTCCAGCACACGATGGATTCTCTGTTTCACTTCCATTTCCACAGCAGTCATCCTGGTTATCAGGAGATCTTGGAGCTGGGAACCAAATCAAAAAGCAATTATTTAACAGAATAAGATAAAATTTTAAAATTGTATTTTCTCTTGTATTATTTATATTTTTATCTTTACTAACGTTTTTATCTTATAAGAATTGGAAGTTTCCAGTTTATCCATCTTGTGCTTCATGCCCTTGTAGGAGCTCCTCAGAGACAGAGCCAGCCAAGGCCTTTCTGCTCTGCACTCCCTGTCTTTAATTGAAATAATTCCTGGGAATAGGTTGTCTGTCTGCTCTCCACATGGCTGGGAATGTCCCAGGGGAAGGGAGCGTGTCTGGAAAGGGAAGCAGGCACAGGTCCATGGATGCAGCTCCCGGCATCAGCGGGGCTCACATGGAACCAGGGATGCAGCCGTGCTGCTGACACCAGGCTGAGAGCTAAAAACTGCTGGATTCTCCTGCCCTGTGTGCCTGCAGAAGGGAATTTTCATTAAAAACCAAAAAATCCCTGCCAAGGGAGCAGGGCTGAGCGATGGCGTGGCAGCGCTTGCTGGGAAGGACGAGCTGGCTGTGCAGGGATGAGGCTTTGGCTGTTCCTTGGAATGCTGAGCACCCTCCCAGTGCTCAATGCTGCCATGGCACCCACGCAGAATTCCCAAATCCTCTCCCCTGAGCCCTGAACAGGACCCTGGAGCATGGGAGGGGCTGATGGACACACCTGGGGCTGTCACAGGGTGCAGTCGCACCCCACCCTGAGACTTGGGCTTTGCAGGGTGTTGCTGGCTGAGCACACAAATAAAAAAATTGGATTGGGGTCTGATGAAATCATGGCTATCTGGAAAACAGCTCCCTGGCTTGGGGAACCACTCCCTGGCTCAGCTGGGTTTGAAGCAGCAAAATTCGCTTTCAGTGCGTTGGAGTTGTGCTCAGGATTGGAGTGGTTGGTGTTTGTTCCTTTGCCAGGGACAGCATTTCCCCTCTCCAGCACGAGGTGGGTGGGTGGAGAAGCTGCTCCTTGCCAGCAGTGGTGCCAAAAATCAGGAGAGGAGTCTGAGGCTCGGTGGTGAGGGCTCCACAGAGGCTGAGTGGTTTTCCAGAGGCAAAGTCACTTTGGGGCTGGACTGGAAGCATGAGGTCATGGAGGGAGGATAAAGGTATTTTTAGCGAGGAGAAAAGTAGCTTCCCTCCCTCCCTGTGGGGCCCTAGAAAGTGTTGTACAAAGGACAGCTTGGATACTCCCAAGTACTGCATGATTTTAGGGATATGTAAGTGTAGGATTAAATGGGATATGGGGAAAAAATCCTTCCCTGTGGGGGTGGGCAGGCCCTGGCACAGGTGCCCAGAGAAGCTGTGGCTGCCCCTGGATCCCTGGCAGTGTCCAAGGCCAAGCTGGACAGGGCTTGGGGCAACCTGGGACAGTGGGAGGTGTCCCTGCCCACGGCAGGGGTGGCACTGGATGGGCTTTAAGGTCCCTCCCAACCCAAACCATTCCATGACGATCCTATGACCGACAGAACAGGAGGCTGGCAGGCATTGGAAGGGCAGGAAGCACCAGTTTGTACTGGAAAAGGATGTTCCTTCAGGGTCTGATTTACAGAAAACCCAGCAAATTCCTTGCTATCCAGGCCATCCAACCCAGCAAGGGATTTTTCTGCTGTATTTCCAGTGCCTGAGGCAGGGGCAGCCTGAGGGAGCATTGTTGAGTCTCCACGTGACAGATCAGTGAGAGTTTTGGGTTTGCTTTCTTTCCTGTTCTCTGTTTGGAAGGGGGAAGCTCCAGAAAAATCAGAAAAGCAACATACAAACAAACTGGCGAAGTCCCAGAGGGAACTGGAGCTACTGGGAAACTCGGAGCTGGTGCTGCCTGTAAGGGTAGAGCCACTACCCAGGATTTGCTGTTGGTCAGGGGGGCTTATAAATGACCTGTCTGTGGTCATTGAGGGCCACCTGGACATCCAGCCCAGCTCCTCGGGGTTGTACCATTCCCAAAACACCCTGGAAAAGCCACGCTCCTGGTGAAGATCCTGGTGCTGTGGCTTGTCCTGTCTGTGGGATCTGCCCAGAGCCAGTCCCAGCATCGGTGAGGTTTTCTTGGGTTTCCTGTTTTGCCTCTGCTGGGCTTGGGCCATCTGAAACAGCATTTTTCCAGCTCTGAAAGCTCTTTTTTTTCCCCCAAGCAAACAAGGAAAACATGGCCTTTTGTTATTTATATTTCTTTGTGAAAGGAGGAAGAGATTTGGGACAGTGGGTTTTCTGCCTGTTCCCGGGGTTTTCTGCCTGTCTCTGGCACACTTTAAGTACCAAAGCAAATTGCCCCGGGTTGTCTGGATCTCCCATCTGGTCTCCCCATCCAGCTTCAGCACTGTGTGGATAAACCACAACCCATTCCGTGCTTCCCAGAAACGCTGCTCGGGATGGAAATGTGCATCCAATCATGGGAAAAGCTGTTTTCTATCAACCTCTCTCTGCCTACGTTTACTTATAGAATTCCCTGAGGGTTTTTCAGGAGGAGGAAACCTCAGAAACCCTGCACTAGCCACTGTTTGAGGCCTCTCTGAGCCCCAGGCTGGCGTGTCCCCCCCAAATTGTGTCACTGCTCTGAGAGATGTGGGGCATAATGAAAATATTTCCAAGTACTTAAAATAATACTCCTGAAGCTAAAATACACATTGGGATCATTTTATTTCCTTGGAGTTTGAAGATTTCAGGGTGTACTGGAGTCAGTTTTGTAAATTTTCTCGGTACCCAGTGAGGTCTGGGATGATTTCTGGTGGTGAAAACAAAACTGAAGGTTTGGATAACATCTTAATGTGCAACCACAGGTGTCAGCAACATGACATATAACACAAGACTCCCAAAAACAACACAAGAGACACCAACAGCCAGTCCCTGTTTTTGCAGCTCACACCAGATCTGTGTTAGTGTGCCCTGGGAGGTGTCACATCTCCCTCTTTGCTTGTGGCACATCCATCACCCTATTCACCCCCCCAAAACCAGCTGAGCACCTGCAGCTCCCAGGAGCCAGGTGGATCCTTTTGCACAGCTCTGGGTGCCTTTTCCAGCGGCGTGAGCTGAGCCCAGTTTGTTTGAGCCCTCCCTGTAACACCGGTGTGATGTGGGTTAATACTCTTTGCTCAGTATATGTTGGTACAGTTGCAGTCTTGCAATCCAGATGAGGCTGGATTGGATCTGGGCGATGGATTTTTGTAGGGGAAAGAGGTTCAGTTTTCATGGAAATAATGAACCGTCCTGATCCAGAGCCTGGTGTGAGCGTGGTGGGTGCCCCAGGTGACGGTGGCTGTAGGTACCCATGGCTGGGGATGAAACTCCTGGAGCTGTGCTGAGGCTGAGCCACTCACTCACACCTCGGGGTTCAGAAGGATTCCCAAAATTGGCAAATATGCAGAAGCACTGGAACACCTGAAATGAGGCACCTGAACCCACTGCAGTTCAGCACGGGAGAAACTTTCTGGCAGCAACAATGGCTTTTGTGGGGATGGATGGCAACAGTCCCCAGCAGCAACAACACAGCCAGCAAACCTTTTGGCATCACAATGTCCTTATGGATCAGGTCCTGGCACGTGTGGCACGCAAGGACAATTCCAGACATATTTGGAGAGCAGAGCAGTCCCCACCGCAGCTCTGAGAAGCGCCCGCACGGACAGGGCCGGCTGATGCTCATGAGATGGACTCCAGCAGCAGCTCGTCGGGCGGCACGGTGGGGATATCCATGCTGTTGATTTGGCCAAAGAACTTGGGAAGAGACCAGAACTTGAGGCGAGGGAGATTCCTCTTCCTGACGCGGATGTCGTGGGCGGTGTCGGTGCCGGAGGCGCTGCTCCGCCGGGCTGGGAGCCGGGCCCTCAGGGCCACACAGCCATGGCGCAGCAGCTGTGCCTGGAACTCGGAGGTCATGAAGTAGTAGAGGACAGGGTCCAGGCAGCAGTTGAGGCTGGCCAGGCACAGGGAGATGGGGTGGAAGCGCAGCGCACTCCGGTGCACGGCGCAGTCCTGGATGATGTTCTCGATCACCATCATGAAGAAGGGAAAGTTGATGTGGTAGGGGGTGAAGCAGATGAAGAAGACGGCGGCGCACATGAGGACCATCCTCAGGGCCTTGCGCTTCTCGCCGGCGTCCTGCAGCGCCGTGGGGCCCTCCCGCAGGGAATGCCACATCTTCCATGTGCACCAGGCGATGGTGCCGAAGGGAACGACGAAGCCAAACAGCTCTGCCACCGTCACCAGCGCGATGGCGGCCCCCGGGCTGAGCTGCTTCACGCCCAGGTCCGAGAAGCAGCTGTTGATGGAGTTGGACAGGGCTGGGTTCCTGACGATGATGAGGGGCAGGCAGGCGGCCCCCACCAGGAGCCACACCAGGGCGCTGATGGCGGCGTCGTAGCGGCGCTTCCAGCCCTTGGCTCGGAAGGGGTGCAGCAGGAACAGGTACCGCTGGATGCTGATGCAGCTGAGGAAGCAGATGCTGGCGTACATGTTGAGGTACTTCAGGTAGAAGCAGACCTGGCACAGGAAGCTCCCGAAGGGCCAGGTGTGGTTGATGTAATAGTAGGTCCGCAGGGGCAGGGAGAGGACGTGGGCCAGGTCGGCCACGGCCAGGTTGATCATGAAGATGACGGCTTTGCTCTTCCTGCTGATGAAGCGGCACAGCACCCACAGGGCAGCGCTGTTGGCCAGGAGCCCCGGGATGAAGATGAGCGTGTAGGTGGTGGCGTACAGGGTGGACTGAAAGGACATCTGGGGGTGGGAACAGTTCCCGGAGGACACGTTGCTCTCCATGCTGGCCGGGTCTCTTCGCTCATGGGGCGGTCACGGCATGGGGAGGGGTTCTGGAGTGGGTAAAAAGATGCTGTGAAGCCAAAACCTCTCCATGGAGTAAATGTGCTTTAGGACAGATGAGTAAGTTGTGTGTAGGTGTATGTGCAAGTCAGTGTGTGTGTTGGGAAGGGTGATCCCACTGCCAGGGAGTGGTTCCAGGCATCCTCCACCCTCTCCTTTCAGAGGTGCCCTGCAGGATCTCGTGAGATGCCCCAATTACGCTGAGCTCTCTAACATCCATCTCTTTATTGCCAGAGAGCTTCTGCAGCTCCCTGCGTGTTTCAGGACCACTTCTATTTCATCAAGTTTTCCATCAAACCCTGTCAAATTGGTGGTCTACATCTACAAGCAATTTCAGCTGGCCTGTAAATAAATAGGGATTTGAAATGGATTTAGGCATCGCCTTTGCAGATCCATGTGGATTCCTGCTGATGTGAATCGGCTGCAAAGGCAATAATTAACATCCCCAGGCAGCTGAGGCCGGGGGAGAGCTGCAGACAGATCCATCAGCTCTGGCTCCAGAGCTAAGGCTGGATTTGTAAGTTAATAACTGGCCAAACGCACGCCAGTTGCTCTGCTGGTCCTGCTAACTCAATTCCAGTACTCCCAAAACATTGCGCGGGCATCGCGCTGGAGCAGCAGGAATTATCCCTCGGCAGTGGGAATTATCCCTCAGCAGCAGGAATTATCCTCCAGCAACTGCCCAGGACCTGCAGGGAGATAAATCCACCTCCTTTCTAGTTAAAGTGGAAATTCTTCTCATCCGTTTACCCACCCCAGCTCACCCAGTGCTGAGGGTATTAGTGGGTCATGGGGAGTTCAGGTGCTCCTGCTGCTCTCTGGAGAGGTGATGGATTTGCCATTCATGAGCAGATCCCATGGGAAACAATCTTTTCTTTTGGAAAGAGGAGATTCAGCAGCAGCAGGATACAAACCTGGGGGCTGCAGCATGATCTGTTAAAAACAGTGGGATTTTCCCCTTGGAAATGGAGCCTGTGGGCAGCCTGCCCTGCCCTTCCCTGCCTCGAACTGGGGTTGGCAGAGCCCTCAGCACCTCCTGTCACTGTCACCCAGGCCCTCACCAGCAGTAATTAATTAAGAAGCAGTCACGGTGCTGTTTCCCAGAGCCCTGAGCCTGGTGTTTGTCACAGGGATGGATTTCCAGGAGTGAATCCGTTCTGTTGCTTCAAGGTACAGGATAAAGGCTCCTCTATCCTGCTCCTCCTCAGCTGGGCACCTCTTTGGTGGGGTTACCACGTTTTCAGTTTCAGGAGGAAATAATTATTTTAGATATTTAATATTTTTATGTGCAGATAAAAATCTAAAATACAGCCCCAGCCTCTCGGATGGCTGCTCACCACCCTCACCTCTGACTGATGTGAGGAGGGTCAGTGCTCCCATCCTGCTTTCCAAACTGAGCCTTTCCCAAACTGACTTCTTTCTTTCCCTTGTTTTTCCAGGGTCTGGCTGCAAGCAAAGCAAGGCTGGAGTGGAATTTGGGCTGCTGGGCGAGGGCACCTCTCGCTTGCCGACTGTGCCAGAGGTTTGTGATTGCTCCATTGAGTTGGGAAAGGCAGGGAGAGGGGACATTTATGCTGAGGGAACAGTGGGAATCAACTCCTCGGTCCCTGCGGTATCCCTGTGCTCTTCACCTGCCCGAAAACCCATGAGGGACTTGTGCCCTGCAGAGCCCTTTGCACTCGGTCTGTTTAACCTGGCAAAGGGGTGGCAGGACTTGTCTTCACTTCCCTGCAGAAAACACAGAGGAAAAACTGCCAGGGAGCGTGGGGAACACAGCTGTTCCCAGCTCTTGTCACAGCTGGCCAGTGACAGAGGTGGCACTCGGTGTGGGCTCATGGAAAGGGTCACAGAGCCCCTGGTGTCCCTGCCACGCAACTCAGCCCAAATCCTACCCCTCCTCCATGGGGAACCTCCCTGCTGGTTTTCTCCAGGTTTTTTGACTTGCCTGGGAGCACAGGAGTGCCTGTTCCTGGCGGGAGGGCCGGGTGGCACTCCTGGTACCCGACACAGCTTTGGGTGGTGCTGGCAGGAAAGCAGCAGAGATCCCCACCCTGGGCTGGGGTCAGGCCAGGCTTGTTCACTACAACAATTCCTGGGGAGGTGGATTTGTAAATTTTTTATTGTTTTCCAGTTTTCCCTTCGTCCCAAGTCCCTTCAGCTCCCCCTGCTTTGCTGTTGGTGTCAGGACAGAGATGCTCCTGTGGGCTCCAGCTGGAGTTTTGTTCAGTGACTTTATAAATCTTATACAAAATATTCCTGCCATTCCTTGATTATTTTCCTGTTTCATCCAGGCATGGATTTAAACATAGGCAGGAGCAGGGAGTGCTTTTTTTGGCAAAGCTGAGTTTTAACCAGCTGAAATTCCAGACGGGAGCCCAATATCAGTGCCCGAGGAGTCAGAGCCCTGGCTGTGGATGCAGCCCCGCCATTCATTAAACATCAAATAACTTTGCAATTCATTAGGAGGCCAAGGCAGCTCTTGGAGCACCCGGGGTTCATTTTTGGAGTGTGTGAGAGCAGTGTCTGTTCCTGGAGGCGAATGTGGCTGTCAGTGCTGGAAATGGCCCGGCTCCTGTGAATCAGCCTGTGCCCCACCCAGCCCCACACCAGCGCGGTGTTTCTGCATTTACTGCTCCGGGTCCATTGGCAAACTCGCCCTCATCTTTTCCATGGGCTGCTTGGACAGCTCAGACTAAAGCTGAACTCCAGGCATGGCTGGGGAGAGCCCTCCAGGCTGGGGGATGAGGTTAGAACTGCCTCCCTTCAGCGCTGGGATGCTAGAGGGAAAAGCAGGCTTGGGAAAAAAATTCTAAAAAAAAAAATAAATCCACTTTTGGCTTGAAATAAGCTCCTCGTTGGAGTAGCGGAGTTTTCTGGCACTGGGGTTGTAAGCAATAATTTTGTTTGTTTAATCTAGGCACTAATAGGAAATGCGTAAATAGAGCTGGTCGCTTACGGCAGCCTCTGTCAGTAAGGGCAAAATTGAGAGTTTTGGCTAAAACAGCCTCTGCCCATGTCCTGCCCCACACCACAGCCTGCCCCAGGCACCGACTCCCCTCACCCACCCAGGAGACAAATCTGTGGGCGCAGCAGAAGCGGCTGATGATGTTGCACCAGCTCCCGCCCGATACCATCTCTCGAAGAACTACAAAAAAGCGATAAAGTTTCTAAAACTGTGCCCGTTTCAACCTCCTGAAGCAAAGAGCAGAAATACCACTCACCTTCCTGTGCTTCCCATGCTCCGGGGGGGTCATAGCCGTGCTAGGGAGCAGGAGCAGCCAGCGTCCTGCTTTTATTTCCCACTGCTTTTCTCAGCGATCCCAGCGCCTCCTCGCTTAACTTCCACATGTTTTCGGAGCGCTGGAATCCTGCCGGCTTCTGCAGCCCGGTCCAGTGGCTGCACAACAGGAAATCCTGTATTTTGTTTCTCTTCTCCACACAAAACGTGTGCCGCTAATGACGTTAAAGCCGCTGGGAAGGCGATGACGTCGTTTGGTGCCAGTGCCCTGGGATGGAGACCTTGGATTTCTGTCCCCTCTGGGCACAGCGCTTGTGGGAGGGGATGGTGCCCTTCCCTCCGGCTGCTCCTGCTTCTCTCCACGGTCACTTTGCCAGGGAAGGGCTGTGGAATACAGAAGCAACCTCCCAATAAGTGCTTGCTGAAAGAAAACTGAGTACTCTGCCAGTGTAAGTTACTGGAAAGGAGTAATTTTCCCTCATTTTCTTGGAAGCTTGGTTAGCCTCAGACTATCAAGGCTGCGGGCTAAAGCTGAAGGGTTTGGACTTTATTCCTGAAATAATATGATGGTTTAAGGTGGAGATTTTCCCAAAATATTGTTGTTTAAAGAAACCATCATGTGCATCATCCCCCATCTTTTTCTTTTTGCCTCCTCTAATTCCTTTCCTATATATGTGCACATATATAGAATTTTCAGTTGTTTTTCTGCCTGCTGAGCATGACCTTCTTTCTGCATTGCTGCACAAGTGGTGTAACTTCATGGTGTGACTTCTTCTGAGTTGCCTCTTTTCCAGCTGAGCAGTTTTACCTGATATCCAGAGTCACATCTCACAGCCCAGCGCTTGTACAGATAATTTGGCTGTTGGCAACTTTCCCTTCCTGGAGGTAATGCAAAAATAGAAATATTCTCACCCTCTTTTTTGTAAATGGTTCTGTGACCTCACAAAATTAACAGGAACAGAAGGGTGGGAGAGAAATGAAAGGAGGAAGCTCTTACAACCTTTAGTTACCAGCTCAGGGGCTGGGATCAAGAGTGCACCAGAGCTCTGCCACCCGCTCAGCTGCCAGGTCTCTTTGTGCCATAAAATCATGGAATCTGAGAGTGATTTGGGTTGGGGACCTCAAAGACTCTAATTCCAACACCCCTGCCATGGGCAGGGACACCTCCCGCTATCCCAGGTTGTTCCAAGCCCTGTCCAGCCTTGGATACTTCCAGGGATGGGGCAGCCACAGCTTCTCTGGGCACCCTAAATCCCTGTGGTTCTCATCTCAGCTGCCAGCAAAGGGATTTGGGAGATGCAAGAGCTGTTTATCATTCCCACTTTTCTTCCTGTGCATCTCTTCCAGCAGCTGGTGCTGATCCTGGGAAGAAGGAGCAGTGCTCGTGTGTTTGTGGAGAGTTCACAGAGCACAGAAGGGAGGCTGGCACTGTGCCCTGTCCCTCTCCAGAGGGCAGAGGTTAATCCCAAAGTGAAGGGGCTGTTTTACCAGGATATCCTGCCTGGGACATCCTATTTCTGTGTCTGCAGCAGCGTATCCAGCCATCCCTGAGCCCTATTTTTAGGTGTTTGTTTCCAGCTGTGCTGCTGGGGAAGGAGAGATCAGTGGAGGTCAGCCCAAAGCGAGGGGTTTGTAACCAAGCTGAGCCCTTCCTCTGCTCCTTGGCTTTTTGGACCACTTTTGCAGAAGATCACAACATTCTTGGCCATGAAGAGCGGAGGGATTGTCAAACCTCAAGCCTCATCCTTCAACACACACAGATCAACCTCTCCATTGTTCTTTCAACCTGGGCATGTTTTCGTTTAGCATTTCTTTTTCTCTGGCTCATCCGCAGCACTAACATGCCTTTCACACTTGGCGAGTTCTACTTTCAAAGGCAGGAGGCACAAAGGAACTTTTAAATAACTTTCCACATAACTGTGAGACTTTATCTAAGGCCGCCAGATAAAGGTCTCTTCTCCTGCAGCCTGGTATCCTGTGGGCAGGAGGCCAAATGCAGATGATCACCATCTCTCAAGCGCTCAGCATTGAAAATATCTGACAGGATGCACCTGAAGGATGTATGAAAAGCAGGGGGAGGAGGAGGTTTGTTCACACAAAGGAGCTTCACCCTTGTGCAGGGAGCTGAGCAGGGCCGGGTGAGCCCCCAGCGCATTGTCCCTCTCGCTGTCACACAGAGCTCTCTGCAGGGACAGCATTTTGGGAAGCTCTGATTTATTTTACAGCTAATAATTGTCAGTCACTCCCTTTTTGGGCTAAGCCCTTGTCTAATCCAGAAGCCCAGCATTTTTGTTTAAAACACACCAGTCCTCCCCAAAATCTTTTAAGTACAATGAAGTGGTTTCATATTTTTGAACTGCCTGTGGAGTTGTTATCCTGTATTTCCAGCATATTTTGTCTTTCCTCTGGGCAGAGAGCTGGTAGTTCCATTTAAGGGAAGCGAAAGGTACTGCAAGATTCTGCAGCTCAGAACCTGAAGGTGCAGAAAGGCTTTAAATCCCTCAGGAGTTCTTTCCAGATGTGTCTGTTCCCATGTACGGGAGGGCTCTTTCAAGCAGGACAGGAGATACCAGACCTCTGCTCCTGGTTATGATGGGGTGGCACTGCAGAGAAACACATCTGCTTTTGCTAAAAGGTGAATGGCTCACGTTCTAGAGGAAAAGAAATGTGTTTGCCCAGGGCTGTGCCTTAGGGACAGGCACTGTGCCAGCACAGGTGGCTTGGAGACCTCACCACATCTCCACCCTGAGCAGTTCCCTTCAGGCTGAGATGCTCCAGCCCCAAAAGCCCTTTAGACCTATTTTTCATACACCTGTCTAGCTGTACCCAACCTCTTGATTTGGTTAAATTCTGCCTTTTTGTGGCATCCCTGTTAAAACAGCTTTTCTGTGTCTGCCCAAGAAGGAGGAAAAGTCTTTTTCTACTGGTGAGTCTGAGCAGCAGACCAGAACAAGAGATAATCCAGGAGCAACATCATGAAATTATATTTTCTCTTGTCAAAATAATAAACATGTTTTTTTGGTCATGGGAAATGGGGTGAATTACAGGAATCTCAGCCAGGTTTGTTGTGCCTCTGACGGCGCGAGGCAAAGCAGCTCCTGCAGCCCAGGTCCTGGGTCAGATCCAGCACCAGCCATCTGGGAAGGCACCTGGAATGCTCTCCTCCTCGCTGGAATGCCTGTTCTTCTCTTGAGATGCACACTGAGGTTTTGGAAGACCTGAACTAAAGGCTTTGGATTTCACACATGGGTTCGTGGAAGCCAAACGGATCATCTTGGACCTTCAGAAAACGGCAAGTTTGCCCTGATCTCTCTTTGCTCAGAGTTGTTGCTCTCTAGGCTGGTCCATCGTGAGCATCCTGTCCAACTTTCTCTGGTGGTTTAACCCCATCTCGCAGCTGAGCCCCGCAGACGTGGTTTAGCTCTACCCCAACCAAAACCAGGGCACTTTTCCCCACACTAGGAGAGCTCTCTGGACAGAGTTGTCTGCCTCCCTGAACACCACAGGACTGAAAGTGTTGAGTGTGTGACTTTTCCTCACAGGCTGGGGCTGCAATATGGAAAAAGATCATTTTGGGGAGCCTAAGGGAGTTCAGAGGTGAGGTGAGGCAGGAAAATGGGGGGAGCTGAGGTGCTTGGGGTTGCCATAATGGAGATGGAGAATGTTATCCCTGATGGAGACACCAAACCCATGCTAAGGTTATGGCCAGGAGAGCCACTTGGACACTCAGCAGCTGGAGAGGCTATTCCCAAGCCAGGTCCATCTTCCACTGTTTAGGACACATCTCCCCCTCCCCAAAGTACTTCTAAATCTATTATAAACGTGGTAGATTTAAAAATTAAATGAATAACCACTAGTCAGAGTGAAAACAAGCAACAAATCTGTTTAAGAATAATAAAAGTTGCATTCCATCGCTTGAACTCTGATCCCAGGAGGAGCTGATCCCAAGCCATTTTCCAGGTACCAGTGATAACTACAAAACTCAGCTGATGTTTGCAAAACAGCCTTTATTTTTTTGAGCATCAGTTCTTGGGAAGTAAAACCCACAGAACGAGCTACAGCGTTCCCGTAAGTGCCCTCAACTTGTTTTCACCTGCTCAGGGGAGAAGGGTGAGAAAGTGAAGGGACAGGAAACAGCTCCCAGTCACGTGGTGGCTGAGCAAGGTCTATTAAAATCTTCAAAACAAGCGCTGGAACTGAAGTCTCATCCCCTGACAACTTCATACAGAGGGTAGCTTATGAGAGACTGCTGAACTGATAATTGAATTGTGTGTAGTTAACTCTGCCCATGATCATCCACCCCTTTGGAAAGGGATTCCTTGCAGTGTGTAAACATTTATTGTGTCAGTGACATCAAAGAAAATATTTCCATCGACTCCAGTGCATCCTACTCAGCCCCAAATCATCTTCTCACACATGAGAGAACTGTGAGAGCTTATTGTATTTAATCGCCTTTTAGAGGAACTCCAGGGAAGTGGTTGTTTAAACCTTGATTCTTGGCTTTTCCCCATTTTTTGTAAAACAGAGAAGTGGGAAAACATGATATACAGAAAATATTTGGCTGAGTTAAACTCAGTGGAGCTGAGTGGTGGGAGTTAAAATACACATAGCAAGTGTTTCTGGTATTTCTTCTGGTTTTGTAGCAACTGTTTCAAGACTGTACAAATTGTCCACATTCTTTAGAAAATAGACAGATTTCCAAAGGCAATAAATTGGTGACTGTTCAGCCAAATCCATCCCCAGGTACCACGAGATACCCTTGAAGTTACAGAGTGGGTGGACTCGGCTGAAGAGCTGTAACTAATTAAAAATAAGGGGTAAATTAATCCTTCCTTGTCGCTGCTCTGCATAGCTACCTAAATATGTAAACATTCAGATCACAATTAGGACCTGGTGGTAAAAAATTAAAATAATTTATGAACTTCTGCTCTATCAGTGAAATCACCTTGGCAAGGATTCCTCTTTTAAAAAAACGCATCAACTGAATGGGTTGAGCTGAGCTTTTTTGGGGCAGATTCATCTCAGGCACCTCTGGACCACACAGAGAAGAGAGTGAGGACCTGAGTGGTACCACCAGCACCATCAAACCCACCTGCACTGACCCCAGGACCACCATGGTCCTGCCCCAAGGGGTCCAAAGGCAAAAGTCACCTGCCCATGTCCCCCTGGCCAGCTTGGAGGGGAAGAAAGTCACCTGGAGTGAGGGAGGGTGCCATTCTCTGGATGTTTGAGGAGAATTTGCCTTGCAAAGGGTCTTGCACCAGCTGCAGGTACGAGTTCTGGGATGTGTCAGCGATTAGGGAGCAGCCAGAGCTGGGTGAGGAGGGAAAGGAGGAGCAGAGCGGGAAGGCGAGTGAGGAAAGGTGGAGCAGAGGTCACTGGTGGCCAGTGGGAAGCACTAAACCCAGGAGTGCACGGAAACCAGCCACACACCTTCACCTGTCCACAGCCCCCGCTGCACAAACCACACTGTCCTTTGGTTGTTACTGGCCGGTTTTAGGTTCTTGTGTGGTTTTCCCAGAGAAAATCCTTTAGCAGATGTCAGTGTATGGATGTGGGATTGTCTCTGGCTTGATGATAGAGCCTGGAGCTGGAAAAGTAGAAGAAAACCCCTGGGACTTATCCACCATTTCCCAGTAAAAGTTTTGTCACTCCCTCCTGTGTATTTTCCTGGTCCAGCGAGGTCAGGTGGGGGTGGCACAGTGGGGGGATGGTCACATCTGTTGGGTCACTCACTGGATTCCAACACCAGTCTTAGACGGAGTTCTATCTTCTATATACTGAAAAAGTTCCACTGCCACAAAACTCCCCTGGATATACTTACAGGGTCTTCCACAACAGATTTGGTAATGGAGTGTCCCAGAACAGTCTCAGATTTCATATGAAGTACTTTCGTTTTTTTCCAAGTGGTTTTCTTGTCATTCCTTGATCGACGAGGCGCTCTCTTTGCTCATGAGCCGGCTCCGGATGACCATGCTGCTGTGCCTGGAAATCTGATCCTGGAACTCGGAAGTCATGAAGAAATAGATGATGGGATCCAAGCAGCAGTCAAAGCTGGCGAGGCTCAGGCAGAAGGGCTGGGTGTAGAGCGTGATGGTGCTCAGGAAGCAGTTGGTGATGACATTCTCCTTCACCAACATGTAGAAGAAGAAGTTGATGTGGTAGGGAGCAAAACACACACAGAACACAATGGCACACATGGAAACCATCCTGAGGGCCTTCCGCCTCTCACCGCTGTTTTCCTCCGGGATGCGGAAGCCCCGGATGGAGTCTCTTGTTTTCCAGGTGCAGAATAAGATGATGACGAGCGGGCCCACAAAGCCCAGGAGCTCGGCGGTGCTGGTCATCAGCACTGTGGCCACCTTGCTGCTGATGGGCTTCACCTGCAGGTCGGCAAAGCAGGCGGTGCTGCTGGTGCTGCTGGTGTTGTCGGTGGCCAGCCCATTGCTCCTCATGAGGGGGAAGGGCAGGCAGGCCACCCCCACGAAGAGCCACACCAGGGCGCTGATGGCCACGTCATAGCGGCGTTTCCAGTCCTTGGCCTTGAAGGGCTGGTACAGGAAGAAGTAGCGCTGGATGCTGATGCAGGTGAGGAAGCAGATGCTGGCGTACATGTTGAGGTACTTCAGGTAGAAGCACAGCAAGCACAGAGTGTCCCCGAAGGGCCAGGTGAGGTTGATGTAGTAGTAGATGCGCAGGGGCAGGGACAGGATGTGGGCCAGGTCGGCCACAGCCAGGTTGATCATGAAGATGACGGCTTTGCTCTTCCTGCTGATGAAGCGGCACAGCACCCACAGGGCAGCGCTGTTGGCCAGGAGCCCCGGGATGAAGATGAGCGTGTAGGTGGTGGCGTAGAGGCTGTTCTTGAAGGTGATGTTGTGCTGGGAACAGCTCTGGTTGCTCTGGGTCATGACTGGGTTGCTGGAAGAGGCTGTGGTGGTGAAGGGCGGGTGGGTCATTCCTGAGGAGACAAAAACAAGCTGTGAAGGCAAAGGTGCCGCAAGAGTTGCTGATACTCATGTCTGCATTTCCCATTTGGCTGCTCAGCACAAAGCAGAGCTTTGGGAATGCTGTCTGCATGAAACATCCTGGAATGGTGTTCAGCGCTGCCCTGTCAGAGATCCCACTGTTCCCGCAGATGTGGGAGACCATTCCTGGTGCGTCAGTCCCCAAAGCACCAGAGGAGCTGTGCCACACTGATCGTGGGGCAGCAGAAGCTGCCTGTGCTTCGGCCATCTCCTCAAGGTGTCCTGTGCTTTGGTCCCTGGGAGCAGGGCAGGAACAATGGATGAAAGGTGGGATGTATATCCCACCTCCATCACGGTCATGGCCCAATGATTAGAATGTGAGTGCCAAGCACAGATCATGGAATGGTTTGAGTTGGAAGGGACCTTAACGCCCATCCAGTCCCACCCCTGCCATGGGCAGGGACTCCTTCCACTAGACCAGGTTGTTCCAAGCCTCATCCAACCTGGCCTTGAGCACTTCCAGGGATACATTGGGCTGTGTTGGGCATCATGTGGGTGATAGGTCTGCCCCCCTCAGAGGACCTCATGGACCCACTTTGTCTGGCATTATGGGCACAGACCATGTGGAAAAGCGTAGCAGGGAGTGGGCTTGGATGTGACTGTTGTGAACACAGCCAGTTCTGTTGAAGTGCTTTGTTAATTCATTTAAGCTGATGGAACACACAGAGACTTGGTCACGCCACCAACTTCTACTTCTCATCACCATGGCAGCCTCAGTCTGACTCTTTTTTCCGTCAGATAATTTTATTTTTTAAGGTACTGCCAATTTCTCTCGGCCATCCGCAAAATGCCACGTGTTGGACTGTTGAGCTACCTTTCTCTTGCCAGCTTTTGTAACTGGGACCAGTAAATTTGGTAACTCGTCCTCACCAAGGCAACACAGGCAGGAGGAGTTGGGGTTTATTGGGGCTTTCTTCCAGGGTTATAATCCTCATTACAGTGATTCCCTCCTGTGTTGAATATAACAGTTAAAACTGAAAATCGGCTTCATGTGGCACGGCAGACACTGATTCACTCTTCTGACTCATTTCCTGCAAGGGGCGCTTGCCAGAAAAACTGTCTCTGTAGGTAGAAATTAGTAACTCCTACCCTGTTACTAAAGCTTTTTCCTTCATCTTACCAAAAGAGTTGAGTTTAGAGCTCTCAGTGACACAGAACACAAATAGCTGGGTTTTCACCCTCTTAATCGTTGTGGCGCTTGCGTTTGGCAGCTCATCCAGACCCTGCTCCAGACTGCCAAGGAAGGGTTGGGATTCAGGCCCCAAAACGCCCAGACGTGGCAAGGTCCCTCATGGGGCAGTGAGCAGAGCCAGGGAACTCTGCTCCTGCAGGCTCCCCAAACAGATTCTTGCTTTTCTTTCCCAGCTTCTCTTTCAGCCTTCAACAAGCAAGGTCTGTGTGTTTATCTCCTGCAGCAGCCTCAGCTTTTAGCAGCTCTGAGCATCAGGGAAGTGCTGCCCTTGGGAAACTCTCTGGCTCATCTTCTTCCTTCACCAAAATGCCACATCCCAGCCTCTCAGAATTGGTTTTGTGCCCCCAGCTCCCTCCCAGTGCTCCTCACCACACAGAGCTGTGGGACAAGGTGCTCTGCTGTTCCTCACCCCAGGACACCACAGCCTTGCTGCTGCCATGAGGCCAAACAGCCCCGGGAGGAGGGAAGAGGCTCAGACTGTGCTGAAACACAGCGGGAGGATTCATCTGGCTCATGGATTGATCTCCTCGGAGAAGCAGCACCGGAGGCCTCCTGCTCTCCATCTTGGAGCTCTCAGGGCAGGGAGTGAGCAGGGAATGGAGCTGAGCACTGGGGAGTTCCTCCGCTCAGAGTGGTGGGTGTGGGTTACACCCCATTTCCTGGGAGAGCTGTGCATTTCTGCTGCTCAGGAGCTCTCATCCCTTTCCCTCTGTTGTCCAGCTGGCCATGGCCACCTGCTGCCCTTGTCTCTGGGAAAAGCACTGCCCACTGCACCTCCTGTCCCTTCAAGTCACCTCCCCCTTCGGCAAGAAACTATTTTGCAAGTCCTTATGTGCCTGGTTTTCCTTGGATATCAAAGCTGGATGGCCTGGCCACTGCTCCTCCAGACACAGACGGTGGATGGCCATTAAAACCACACAGGATTAGGTACATTTGCAAAATGTTGCACTTTAAAGACACTTTTATAATTAATTATATAATTAAATGCTTGCCAGTATGTGCTGCTTGTTCAGTCCAATGAGCCACAGCAGCCAATTTGCTTATCGAGGTCCTTAAATACAGTTAGGCCTTATTTAGCGCCTTCCAACCCAGAATATTCTGTGGTGCTGTGATTTAGGTCTCATGTGGCACTCAGGACAATCGGGGTAATGGGGTGAAAGGCTGCTGACTCAAACTGGGCTCTGAAGGGAGATTTTAGGGCAAACTGCCGTGTCCAGGATGTGTCCCTGGAACACCAGGGTGACACTGAGGGCACACACTCCATCCCAGAGCTCAGCCTTGGCTCTCTGGTGGGACAAACCCTGCCCAGGCAGGAGCCCAGAGCATGGAGAGCGTCCCTCTCATCCATCACCTTCATCTGCTAATTGTCCACAAGGTGTCAGAGTTCATCCGAATTTCATGTCTTCGCCCTCTTTAAGCTATTTTTCTCACCCCCAAGTGTTGCCTGAGAGGCAGAGGCACAATGGGAGCTCTCAAAATCCACGTTGCTGTCATTTAGAAAAATCCCAAACTGAAAACATCCAGTGTTGCTGAATAACTGATACTAAGGGAAAAATTGCTCCCAGGAGTGGGCCTTGTTGCTGGTATCTTTGCTAATGATCTTTAAAGGTATTTTTATGATGATTCTAGGATTCCATTTACAGGTGGAAGAGCCCTGAAATGCCACACTTTGCTGGAGACCACAGAGCTGTGGTGACCCTTGGAGCCAAGAGATTATAAAACCCACCCTGCAGGTGATGTCCCAGCCCCACCACCCCAGCAGATCTAACTCAGGGAACAGGAGGTGGGTGCCCTGAGGTCAGAAAATCCCTCCCTGCATTCAGGGAACCCAGGGTCTGAGCAGAGTGACCTGGCTGGCAGTGTACACAATTAATATATTAACACAATTAATATTCACAGGAGTGGTGTCTCTGCTCATCAGCAGGGCCCTTTCTGAGGATGAATGATTTCATTACAATGCCATATAAAATATAAAATTATTAAACCATCTCTTTAAACAAAACACACCCAGACATGCACAGGACACCACAAAATTACTGCATTTCTGCCTTTCATTAAGACTGAGGCTTAATTCCACACCAACCCCTTCTCTTCCCACCTGTGCACAAAAGCAGACACTTGAGATGCTGCTGAGGGTCCTAAAATTACATCTCCAAAGTCCTTCACTGCCTTGTGGGTGTGCAGCAGAGGCTGCAGAAGGCTGAAAAGCTCCAGTAGATTTTATCAGTGCTCATTGACATCCTGCAGAGAGGCAGCTCCCACTGCAACACTGCTCTCAGAATATGAAATTAAAAAAAAAAAATTGGTAGCAGATAAACACACTGAGATCCAACCACTATTTTTTATATTTTTGTGAGATTCTGTATCCCTGATGCTGTTGCAATAAGGACATAATATGTGAGCACGTTATTATTGGAGCTTTGGAAGCGAAACATGGCATTTCTAGGAAAAAGATGTTCATCTGGATAGGCTGAGAAGCACAGGAATGTCATTCCAGAGTCCTGGATGTGTCTGAGATGCCCATCAGAGCCAGACTGTGGCACAAACATCTCCGTGCTCTGCCCTCAGTGCACAGCCATGAGACCGGGGTGAAACCTCAGTACTCAGAGTGCAACCTTCTACAGTTAAAGGTGCTTTTTTTGGGTTTCTTTCACAGAAAAAGAGCAGCTCTGGGTTGTCTGCGGTATTTTCATTTTGCAGCGCTGGTGGAAGGCCCTCCTGCAGCTCCTGCAGCCCCCTCAGAGCGCTGCCTCCAGGCTGGGCAAGGGCTGTCCCACAGATGCACTTCCATCATGGATGCAATTCCCATGGCTGATGATGCTGGAACCAGAGCCAAAGTCCCCCAGCACTTTTACCTGACAGCAAAAACAGACCCTGGAGAAGAATTCCAGTGTCCCTGCACAGCTCCTGCTCCAGCCTGCTGAGGAATCCCCTGCTGCAGATCCTGACATCCTGACTCACCTTCCGTGAGATTCCCTCTTGATCCGCTTGCAGAAATCTCGGGTTCAGGGGCCACCCACTCTAAATCCTGTCTGTGACCACCTCCATGTGCTGTTTGCTGGGCTCCCAGCAGAGCTGAGCTGCTGGTGCAAGCCAGCAGAAAAGCACCTTTTGCAAAGTGCAGCTGAAAACCTTCAGCCCACGAAGCCAAGTTTCAAACCTTCAGCCCATGAAGTTTAAAGGTTCAGCCTATGAAATGAAGTTTAAAAGCTTTAGCCCATGAAGTCAAGTTTTAATCCAGTCTGAATTAGGAATTAAAATCACCTCAGGATTCTCATTAGCAAAAGCAAGTCAAAGCAATCCTGCTAATTTTGTCATCTCGTGTCCCCTCGCTATTATTAATTTCCTCCTGTTGCTGCTCAGTCACAGAACCTTGGATGGCACAAAGATGGGCAGCACATGTAATTTATTTTATGGCAATATAAATCACCATTGGAAAAAAACAGATTTGGAAATTACCCTCACTGCCAAGTAGGACTTTACAATAAAATATAGTCCCGGAGGAATCAGGCAAAAGAAGGAAATAATCGCTATTAATGACGCTGGAGAGCAGTTGGAGCAGCGCTAATTGCCCAAGCCTGACATTAGTGTTTGTGCAGGCACACCAGCCGCTGTCTGAACTCCTCCGTGTGTTCACCCCGAGCATTGGCACACGAGGAGAGCAGCGGGCTCCGAGTGCCACAAATCTGCTGCTGGCAAGAGCCACCCCCAAGGAAAAGCCGGGGCAGAGGGACAGTGCTGCAGGAGGCAGCACGGGCGTGGGGCTGCATCCCAAGGAAGGGTTCAAAACAGCCTTACCTTTGCAGGCAGAGCCGTGCTCAGCGCAGCCGAGAGCTCAGGAGGAAGTGAATGTCCCCTACAGCACTGTTTACATGAGCTTGGGGACCTGGGCGACATCACGAGGTACAACAAAGGTGCTGGCTTTGCTGGGGCTGAGGCTGCGGCTTCAGCCGTGTCTGCTCCGCTGGGACCTGCTCTGCTCCCGCCCTGCCAGCTCAGCCCTGCTCAGGTGCCCCCCCGGTGACCCCGGAATGGGTGATCTGCCTTTGTCCCAGGTGTTTCCTGGCCCTGGCTCTGCCTCCTTGGCTCTGGCAAGATCCCGAGGGGAGCTGGGTGCAGGGCACCCCTTCCTCCTCTCCAGCTCTTCCTCCTCCCCAGGCACAGCTCGGAGCTGCCCACGGAAACCCTCCCGAGGTCTCTGCCTGCTCCTGCCTGGCAGCCCAGCCCTGCTGTCCCCTGCTGTGCCCTGCTGTCCCCTGCTGTCCCCTCCTGGCCCTGGGGCTGGGGACCTGCTGGGTTCTCTGTTCCAGCAGATCAGCTCTGAGTTCCCAATGGCTTTTTTTAGCACAGTGTGAACCTTCCTGACATTTCTCCTGAACTAAATAAGTCCCCAGCTCATTTTACACTTGCTGGAGCTCCTTGCCAGCAATTCCAAAGGGTGGCACTTCTGACATTGTTTCAAGGAATGGGCGCAGATCCAGCCTCACCTTATTCCAGGGGACACACGGCTGAGGCTATAGCTTCACCCCTTGGAGAATCTCAGTGTCTGGACTTTCAGAAAGGCACCAGGAACCTGCCCTGCTTTGCCTCTCTGAGGTCTGGCTCTCAGCACTCACTGTCCCTTTCTCACCCGCTGAACTCTGTTGAGGTTTAAGAGTGTGAAGTCAAATATCATAGCAGCTCCTACCTGACGACGTAAGTGCTGATGTCTGGCTGCTCAAAAACCTCAGAAACCCAAAGCTGATGGCTCTCAACAGATAATTCCACGTGAGCATCCCCTAAAAGTCAGTGCTGTGCTTTCCAGACGGTCTCATTTCCATGAGCTGTCAAAGGAGGTTGGTAGAAGTTGGGAGCTTTCCAAGTGTTTATTTTGAAATTATTTATATGGGCCTTGTGAAAAGCAGTAGTGAGGTTTTGGCCAGTGCTGCAGTGTTTATCAGCACTTCCTGTTTAGCTGATTTTTTTTCCTCAGCAATGGAAACATATTTGCTGGAATTTATCCAATCACAAAGTTGTCTTTCACATAAAATCCCTGCACTCTGCAGCCTGGCAAGCTGAGAATTTGGGAACAGTGGTTCCCTGACTGACCCCACCAGCATCTGTGGAAAACAAACATTCATAGAATCACAGAACCGTGGCATGGTTTGGAATGGAAAGGAGTTGAAATCTTATCTGTTTCCACCCCCTGCCATGGGCAGGGACATTTTCCACTGTCCCAGGTTGCTCCAAGCCCTGTCCAGCCTGGCCTTGGACACTGCCAGGGATCCAGGGGCAGCCACAGCTGCTCTGGGCACCTGTGCCAGGGCCTGCCCACCCTCACCATCAGCTCTTCTGCAGATGCTCTTCCCTGCATGAGCCTCCAGCTGGGACAGACATGACTGACCTGAGCAGAAGCCACAATCCCTGTAAAAAAGAGAGAGAAAAGATGCAGCTGCTGCTCCTGCCCTTGCCTACAGCCACAAATTGTTCTGGTTTGGGGCAGGTTGTTACATGAGAGTTTTAGGACCGTGTAGGAAATTTGAAAGCACAACTCGTTTCACCTCCAGAATATCCTGCTGAATTTCTTCTTCCTTAAATAGGTGCGGTTGCAAAGTGGGGAGAACATCTTCCTGCCTGAAATGGAAAGACTTTTGCTGGCTGGGCTTTTGGAAGGCTCAGCTGGGAATTGCAAACAGTCCCAAAGCTCCGGGTGAGCTGAGCAGCACCGTGTGCCCTCCGAGCTGGAGACAGACTCGAGCAGCCTGAAGATTTGAGCCCTGTTTACTGGAGGGTTATCAGTTATCCTGCAGACCAGGGCTCAGGAAGTGGCTGTTTCTGCTGTAAACCAGAAAGAGTCTGGAGATTTTGCAGACAGTTATGCTGGGTACGATGGAATTTCCCTAAAGAGCTCTTTGCCCTCATTATGAGGGTGAAACTTCGATTTGTGCAGCATAAGGCTCTTCCTCCTCTTGGTTATGGCTTCCCAGAAATATTCATTATCATAATTACCTGGATTAAAGGAGAGTTGGCTCCTGCAAGGCCACCTGGACGTCGGTGCCATCATCACGTGACAGATAATTAAGCAATACCATGGTTTTAACTCAAAAAAATAGCTCCATCTTTGCCTGTTTGCTGTTGAGGAGCTGGGTTTCATGTGCAGTGATCCCAAATAGAAAGAAGTTTCCATGCCTTCTCCATGCTTCTGTTTCCTTTCCAAGTTCTGTCCCAAAATCCAAAATTTGGTTGCTGCACTGTGGCTTTTTTGTGGTTTAGTTCATAGGATATTTGTAACTGTTTTTTTTAAAGGTTTTCCACATCTACAAGGGGAGAAATCAATTAAGGAAAAAACCCTACCAAAAAACAAATTATAGCCCTTCTGTGGGAACCAGAGGAAAAGCATTTCTAAATTATTATTGAGATAGTTATGTAATTTATGAAAATGTATTATTTAGTATATATGAAATATTGCTATAGCACATTGTATATTATTATTAATATTTTATTTTTATTATTGTTATTATTATTAATAATAATAATTAAAAATAATTATTGAAATTTATCTAAAATCACAGAATCCCAGGATGTTTGGATGGGAAGTGACCCCAAAGTTCATCCAGCTCCACCCCCTGCCATGGGCAGGGACACCTTCCTCTGTCCCAGGCTGCTCCAAGCCCCATCCAACCTGGCCTTGGACACTTCCAGGGATGGGGCATCCAATAAATTACATAAAGATTTAGATTTCAGGTCAAATTTCTTTTGCTGTCAACTCAAGCCTTTGGAGTGTGGAAAAGCAGATATTCAACAAAAGATCACACCAAGAAATTTATCTAAGTTTGGTTGAAAGTTGTACTCTGACACAGAGAAAAGAAATATTTGTATCCTGATTCTGTGATCCTTCTTATGGAGAATTTAAAGGCTTATTTAAAGGAAAGTGAAATGTATATATAAATTACATAACAGTGTTGTTTATTCTGAAAAATCAGATAACAGAAAGAGGAACAGAGAATGACAAACATTTCAAAATTCTGCCGTTCTATTTCTGTTTTGGGCCCTCAAGTTGATAATTATTTTCTCCTTGCAACAAAAAGGAGCAGGAGGCATATGGAAAAAGTCAGAACGGCGTGTTCTGTGAGAAATAACGTCTAATTACCTGCATTTTCTGGCCACTGAAATATCATTGCTCATTAGTGCCTCTCTCTGCTGTTGCAGAGCTACAATTGCACCACGTCGTTAATGATTTCCTCTGCGCCCAGAACAGACACACAAGTTCCTCCTGTCCAAAAGAGAGGCTGATTCTGTTCCAAAGGAATCGAGTTTTAATTCAAACCAGCAGCTTTTCCTACCAGAGCTGCCTGGTAGCTCTGTCTCAGCCCATCCCTGCATCCCACCAGCCGTTCCCTTCCGTGGGCTCTTGGAACTGGGGATAAATAATGAGCTGAAAATGTTCACACCAAGGGTTTCTACAGTAACAAAAATATTCCTTCCCTGACAGCAGAAAGAGAAAGGAGATCTTGGAATGCTCTCAAGTGTGGGTGCCCAAACCCTTGGAAGCTCGCCCTGGGTTTTATTCAGAGCAGCTGAGCACCTTGAACCTCTGGAGCTGCATGAAAATCCAAGGAGCTTTTCCCATGGGAGATGTGGGGCTTGCCAACACCGGCCACAAGGATTTGCCTGTCAGAACCATTGCTCTTTGTCAGAGTTATTTACTTCCTAAATTCTGTTTCTTAGCAGGAACTAAAAAGGAGAAAATGTGTCTTCCCCTCTAACCAACCAGAGCCTCTGAGAAGTATTTTCCATGCAGCTGATGCTAAAAATAATCATTGGTTTTCTTTGCTGAAGCTTCTTCTTCATCCTTTGCCGCTCAGAGTGCCTTGACAGACAGATTCGCCATTTTTGGAGGGGATAAATGAACATTTGGAGGGAGAGGAACCTGGGGAGGGAGATGAACTCTTACTTTTGCCTGTGGTGGTTTTAATTTCTTTGCCCAGTTTAATTTCTTTGCAAAAGTTCTCTTCCCAAGGGGGTCTTTGTAGTGGTGAGTTAGCCTGGAGTGGCTGCCACAAGCTGGCACATGAAATTCCTCTTCCTTACGTGCACAGGGAATTGAATGCATTGTTTGTGTTCCTTCTGGAGCTTTAAGCTAATTTTTCCAGGCAACAATTACCAGCACAATCTGGTGAGATCCAGCTAAATGTAAAGGTTATAATTTAGAGCTTCCAGGAAAAGGATCTTCTGGTGTTGGAACAACAGACTCGGGGAACCAACTCAGCCTGGGATTACCTCCTGGAATTCTGTCACCTCTCACCCAGGGGTGACAAACCCCTCTGTCACACTGCAGGGCAAGTGGGAGAGTCGTGGTGTGAACGTGGACAATTCCAAACCATCCTGGGATCCCATGATCCAAAAGCCAAAGTCCCGAATACCCCCTGTGACACTGGTGCAGCCTCCCCATGAAGGCAGCAAAGAGAAGGGTGAGAATTTTAAGAAAAACTGGGACATAAAAAGCAATAAACTCCACGGGGAATTCCCAAGACCGGAAAAACCCTCCCAATGAATATGAAAAACCTCAGTCATGTTCTTCATCACATTTTCTTCATGAGGCTCTGCTTCCCCTTTCACTTCGTCTGGGAATGGCAGCAAAGACTCCAGCAAAAAGAGAATTGATTGCATTTAAAAATCAGGAGACTTTTAGATGGGATATTGGGAAGAAATTCCTCCCTGTGAGGGAGGTGAGGCCCTGGCACAGAGTGTCCAGAAAGCTGTGGGTGCCCCATCCCTGGAAGTGTCCAAGGCCAGGCTGGACCTCATCCTTGTGAGGTTATTAATAGAATCACAGAACTGTTTGGGGTGGAAGGGACCTTAAATCTCATCTCATTCCAACCCCCTGCCATGGGTAGGGACACCTTCCCGGTGTCCACCCAGAGCAGCTCTCTCAAATCCCTGTCCTTTGCTCACATCCCACAAGGATCTTGAATCCAGCTGGGTGTTGGAAAGGATGAATAAGTCTTTCCTCTTACAAGAGTTCCTTTGGATAGAGGAGTCAAGCTTTCCCTGGCAGCCAAAATTCATTGGCACTGTTGGATTTTGCTTCTTGTTTTGACGGTTTCTCCAGTAGCTCTGTGCTTCTGTTCGCTCCTGGTTTCTATTTTCTCTTTCAAGTTTGTCTTTCACGCCTCAGTTTTCTCTGACACCTGGGGGGGAAATGCAGCACAATCATATCTAAGTTATGTTTGCAGCGTTCCAGTCTTGCAGAAAGAATCCTTCAGATTCTGGGATCAAACAACGGTGAAGCTGCACCCTATTTCTGCAACTTTTTTCTTTATTGTCTCACTTTAAAATTTCATTTTCTATCCATAATGTGGATTGTATCCAACTACCAATTCCTTGGATGGAATTTATGAACAGGTGGTGTCAGTAGCCTTAAGGGATTTACTCTAAATGGATGATTCTAACCATGTATTCCCAGATTTGGGAGCTGGGAGAAGGAATATTTGTTGCCTTTGAGTCACCCTAAATTGATTTCCCCTCTGTATTCCAGTTGCATTTCCAGAAAGGAAAGCACAACTTCCAGCTGCACTTCCCTTGAACCAGTACCACAACTTTACTGGTGCTAATCAGAGCTTTAACTGGCAAAATCCCAGAGTGTGCCAGCGTTAGGGACATTTCCTGCAGGTACATCCCACAAACAACTTCCAGTTTAGCTGGGATACCCACTGAAGGCACCAGATCTCAGCAATCCTCCCTCCCTGGAGAAAACAAATATCCCACCAATTTCCAGAGGGTTTTCATTGGACTGGAACTCTCCAATCTTGCTGCTTTTAAAGGAGAACTTTTGAGAAACCATTTGGGAGACTGAGAAAGGCTTTGGGGATTGGGAGAACTCCTCCACCTTTAACACCAGTAGAGATAATGGAGCATGGGGGAGGCTCCACATGTGGAACATCCCCGTGAGAAGTGAGAGAGAGAAACATTTCAGAATTGGCTTCTCAAAGAGTCTAATTTTAGACTAAAAGCAAAGTTTCTTCTTTCCCGTTCTCCCTGAAATCAGTGGAAGAATCCACAACAGCCCTACAATTCCCCCATAAATCAGGCCATAGCTAGTCCCTGTTTGCACTGGGCTCTGACTGGGAAATTATAATTATCTGTGAGTTAGAACTGGACTTTTCACTTTCTCACTTCAGGCTGAGTTACTGTAGTTTGGGTTTTTTTGTTTTGGTCTGGTTTGGTTTTTTTGCTTGCTGAGTTTACACAAAACACTTTGGCGTTGGGTTTTCTTCTGTTTTTTCTTCGTAAGCAGAACCCAGGTGTTTCCCAGATCTGTCAGTAACTCTCAGGTTCCTCTTCCCCCTCGATATCAGCCCCATCTCTCCTTTTCCCAGGATGTGTCATCATTTTTGTGTCTGGATAAAAAACCCTTGTAGCCACCACATGACCAAAACGCCTTGTCCGGAAGAGCTGCAGCTCATAAATTCACAGTACAATCATATTATTCTGAGAATTCTTGTACAGTTGGAGGGGGAAAAAAAAAAGAAGCTGCTAGAATGTGGTTGAGACATCAGTGAAACTGCGTAATGCTGTCAAGATGCAAAGATCAGCTCTGCTAATTCCTTTTTCTTCCTTTCTTTCTAGCTGGAAGGAGAATTGAAGTCTGGAAGAAGCGCTGGGCAGTCGCTGGATCAGGGATTTTGAATTAGCCTCGTTAACATGCATTAATTAGATTTCTGCAAAGCCAGAGACATCAGGCTTCAGGAAAACGATATCCTGCCTTTTGTCAGCGGCCTCGCAGATGCTCCGGAGGAAGGGGAGCTGTGCCCTCCCCAGGGAGAGCAGCTGCCGGGGCAGGAGAGGCGTTCCGGAGGGAGCTGGGGATGCTCACACAGCCCAGAAAGCAGGGAGTGCTGGCAGATGCTGCCGTGGGAGAGCTGTAGGAAAGGGATAATCCTGTCCTGAGCAGCCCGGGGCTGGCAGGTGGAGGGAGAGACCTTGGTGTCACCACATCCCTGAGCAGTGACAGACACAGGGGCACGTGCAGGCGAAGTCAGGCTGAGCCTGCAGGCAGGAAATGCCCATTATTTGCTGCCAAGTTGTTTTTTCTCTTACTAAAGCCACTCCTGGTAATCCCAAATCCTTTGTTCAGTTTCAGAGTGTCCAGAGTGTCCTTGCTGATGGAAAAGTCACCAGGGGACACAGCAAAGGATGACCATGGAGATCACCAAAGACAGCTTGGAGGGGAAAATGCTTTTTTCTAAACAAAAGAGTGAACTTGGGCAAAAGGCTTCTGAGACTGGCTCAGGGGCTGCCTGAATTCCCTGGGGTTTCCCATTCCTTCAGGAAATACTGATTGTGGAGTGGCAATTGGGAATTGTCTGTCTTTTTGCATGAATTTGGCCTTTCCTCCCCGCTGCTCATCCTGATGTGTTTGCCGGGAGCATGACGGCCCCAAGCAGAACCCAAACCGACCCTGGTGTGTTGGATAATCCCATGGGACATGAATCCCACAGGATACAAATCCCACAGGACACGAATCCCACGTGTCCCTGCGCTGCAGCTGCTGCAGAACCTTTCCCTCAGAGCGCTCATCACCGAGCAGGGGCTGCAGGAGCGCCGAGAGCCTGAGCTGGGGGGATATTTCTGCAGCTCTGTGGGCAGGCTCAGAGCCTGTTCTGGTTTCGTGCAGCTGTGGCTAAACTGTCATGAACTCCCCAGGTCCGAAGGCCACTGAGCTGTGACAGTTTGTGTATAGATAACAACCCTGATTAATTATTTGAGCACCTCGTGGCCTTTCAGATCCTCAGCCCACCGGGAGAGGCAGTGGGTGAGCTGTTTTACCAAGAGGACCAAGAAACAGCAAGGGCTGATATTTCTTCATTCTTCTAATTCCTCACTTTGGTCTTGGTCCCTTTGTCCCCAGCCCTTCATGGCACTGTCAGTTTGGCTCTGCTCTGGCGCTGTCTGTCAGATCACAGCCCCCAAAACATCTTCATGGATTTTAGGGCCTTTCAACCTTCCTGAAGATCACAGCAGTCCCAAATCCCTCCCTCTGGAGCATTTTTTTTATGTCAATCCCTGTTCCATCTAGGGAGAGAGGCAGGGATTGCATCCTGAGAGCTCTCCCCATTTCTGTGCTTCCAAACCCAAACTTCAGCCCCTGGGCCATTCCCTGGCACATCCTGCCCTGGGCTCAGGGGGACCCAGCAGGGATTTGCTGCAGGGAAAGGACCAGTCCTAGGTCCCCAGGAGCACATTCCCAGCCTGGAATCAGCAGGCAGGGCAGTGGGGAGGAGAGGAAAGAGGCCTCGGCTGTGCAGACAGGACATGGATTTGCAGGAAAAGGAGGATTTTTAGGGCGCTGCTGGAAGGAAGTCTGTGTGGGAGAGACTCAGTGTCTTCTCGTGGAACAGCCTGGAAGCTGCAGAGCTCCCCAGTCTCCCAGCAGGGATGTTCAGCAGCTGTTCCACCCCAATAATTGCCATCCCAACAGCCCTTCATGGCCCTGGCCAGCCTCACCTGGGGCTCCCCACACCTGCCCACAGTTCCATTTAAGCTCAGCCTGGAGCTCTCCAGCCCTTCCTTGCCTCGGATATGCTCAGCTCTGACCCTGCCTCCAGTACAGACCTTCCCCAAGCAGGTAATTTCCCTCCAGGATGAGCTCTTGGATGCACATTTTTATTTGTTTCTGGGCTGGGTTTGACCCCGGTTCTTGGGGGAGAGTTTTGGGGTTTTGTTGTAGGTTAGTCTCCAGTCCTGGGTCTGTTTCCTTTCATTCTTGTCTGGAATGCCTGGATGGACCCTGGGCTGGGTTTCAGCTGAGGGCTGAGGGCATTCCCTGTGCCAGGGTCACCCTTGGATCCTCTGTTCCCCATCCTTAGGGATCAGCCCTGTACCCTCGGGAATTTGGGTACAGCCCTCCTGCTCAGTCCAGGGCTGTACCCAAATTCCCGAGGATGCTTCCTCCCAAAGAAAGGTGTTGGAGCAAATCATGGATTTGTAGGCTCCCAGGCCAGTGTTAGAGGGGGAAATTTTAAGATTTGGAGTGGATGAGGGACTTGACAAGGTGTTGGGGCTTCCCACGTGTTCCCAGAGAAAAGGAAAATGTCTTTAAGATTTCAGCTCCTCAGTCTCCCTTTCCACGAGCTGCCAAAATCCTTTTTGGCTCTGACCTGGCATATCTGGCATCAAAGTCAATCCAGTCAATTCTCCTTCAATCCAGGGCCTATCCTGCTTTTTTTCCCCCCTTTCAAGCATGAAACCCCAATAATGGAGTAATGTGGCCTCCCTTCTTCTCTGCCACCCATTCCTTGCTCCCTGGAGTTCATCCCAAATTCAAACAATTTTTTTTTCCAGGGTAAATCATTTCTCTAACAATGATTTTTTTTTTTTTGCTTCTTGGGCCACCTTGCTATTTTAAGTTTATTTTTCAACTCATGCTCTGCCTAAATAGACTTTCCCTTGCTGAAAATGTGCCTTCAGAGCAGGAAGGAACTTGACTTTGTGAAGATTTATGGCCCTTTTAACCTCATTATGGGACTATTTGTAACAATCAGCTTCAGTTCCACTTGAGATAGTAAAATTTCTGTAAGCCCTTATTTGCCTCAGGCTGGAAGGTATCAGCTACTGAAAAGCAATGAAATGAAGGAATTTATCCATATAAAACATTGCAAAGGTGCTGTTAAAATTTGGATCCTGTCTTGAGCTTTTAGTGCAGAAGTTTAAGGATGTGGAGTTGGAAATAAAATGGAGGTGGAGAAAAAATCAAAGAAAATGTTAATTGTTAAAAACACAAAAACCAACAAAATAATCACAAAAAAAACCCCAGTTGAAGTAGTTTTAAATGAGCTTTTAATGTTTTCTGGCTGAAATGAAAACAAGAGCAAAAAGGTGTAGGGAAAGCAGAAGTTGTTATTGAGAAGATCTGAGAGGAGGAAAAGATATTTTATTGAAACAAAGAACCTGATTAAACTTTGACAGGAAGCACTTTTACCGCTTTTGGTCTGATACTTTTCCATCCAGCCTGAATTTGTTTTAGCAGTAAATCCAAACCTGGGGGGTTTAAGGAAAGATTCCCCTCAGTAAATGCTTCGTTTCCCCTTTTCCCATCCTCTCTGCAGCTGCTGGTTTATCTTTAATTAAAAATAGATTTGCAGGGGTGCTGATAATGGGGTCCTTTCCAACCCAGGAGAGTCCATGACATAATTTATCTCCCAGAATTTATCTGGAACATCCAATGTCATTATCAATGCTTTCAATTTAGAATTAAATAACATTCTAAATGGTGTGAAAGTGGGGAGGAGACAGAGTTTTGTTCTGTAAACCTCAAAGGAGAAATAACTTTGCTTAGGCTGACACTTTAACAGGTGTTTTTGTTGTCTTGGTTCATTTTTTTTTTTTTATTTTAACCACTTCAGCTGTGTCTGCTTTGACGGTCGGAGTTTCACATCAGCTTTCCCTGGGGAATGGGATGATTTTCAGGCTGTCTCTGCTAGGGAAGTTCTTGATTTACTGGGGTAAAGATAGCAAAATTTCAGCCTTTTTATGTCCATAAACTCTTTCTAATTGCTTGAAAAATCTGTTCCAATGACCAAGGGAATGTGGGCTCCCTTTGAGGGCAAGGACACTCTGGATAAAGAGATTCATGAGGAAAATCACTAAAAACAGCACCTGTATTTCAAGGGTCTCACAGTAATTCCCAGAATTTCTACACTGCTGCCTGTGGAATTGTGGCTGTGCCACCTTTGTGCCAAGGGGTGACTCTGAACTGCAGTTTTGAAGCAATTTGATGTCCACGAGCAATTTCTCATGGCAAGGAGGGACAGCGGTGGAGGGAAGGTGGAAAATGTGCCCAGCTGGGTTTGTTCCATGGCTGAGCCTCATCCTCAGCTCAGAACCAGCGAGGGGAGGGCCTTGTGTGATGAGCTGGGTTAATAATTGGATTTAGGGGAGCTCTGGGTGGATTTTTGTACCCTGATCATCCTCTGAGGATTCTCTCAGTGCCATTTGAGGGGGGGTTTGCTCCATACCCCGAGGAAGTACAGCAGTGTTGTTGGGGAGAAATCTCCTTTCTGTGGGGGTATTTCAGAGCTTCTTTGGACAAACACTCTGAGCTGCTTGGAGCAATAAATCTGCACCAAACGCTGGTGCCAGGGAGTAGCTGCAGTTAAAGGATGACCTGAAGGTGTTGTTGGTCTCACCCCCAATCTGAGCTGCTCAGAAGTTCCTTTTCCCAACTGGAGTGTTTCCCCTGGCTGTGGGATGGCAGCAGCTGCCTCAGCAGGGCTTGCTCCAGGTAATTGTGGAAATAATGGAAACCAAACCCCTGAAAACAAACTTTGATGGGCTGAAAGTGCTGGGTGTGTCCAGCCTGGAGAGGAGAAGCTCCAGGGAGAGCTTAGGGCCCCTTCCAGTGCCTAAAGGGCTCCAGGAGAGCTGGAGAGGGACATGGGACAAGGGATGGAGGCACAGAACAAGGGGGAATGGCTTTAAGCTGAAGAAGGGGAGGCTTAGGTGGGATACTGGGAAAGAATTCTTCCCTGTGAGGGTGGGGAGGCCCTCAGGGTGCCCGGAGAAGCTGTGGCTGCCCCTGGGTCCCTGGAAGTGTCCAAGGCCAGGTTGGACGGGGCTTGGAGCAACCTGGGACATGGAAGGTGTCCCTGCCCACGGCAGGGGGTGGCAATGGGTGACTTTTTGGGTCCTTTCCAACCCAAACCACTCCATGATTCTCTAATTCTAATCCTCTCCTTTGCAGTAGCTTGTAAGAGATAAAGGAAGGATTTATTCCCCTGTGCCTAAACCTCTCCCTTTCCCTTATAAAAGTGCAATCCATCCCTTCTTTTCCCCTTTAATTAATTTCTCCCTTATCCCTGCCACTGCTGCATTTCCCCCTGGGGCTGTGCCCGTGGCTTTGAGTCCCAGTGGGATTTGTGCAGGTCGGGGCTTCCCCCGTGCTGATAACACTCAGTCTGCAGCTCAGGGCACTGCTGTGGCAAAAGCCACTCCTGGCACAGGAATAACAAACCTTCCATCAAAGGAATCTGTCAGTGCTGGAATAAAGAACTGTCCCAGGGGAACAGGACCCTCCAAGCAGCTGGAGGGGCAGAAATGTGAATAAATGGCAGAGGATTTGCAGTGTCTCAGGCTGCCTTGGATAAGCAGCTTTTGGATGAGCTGGTTTTGAAGAGCCCTCATGAAATTTTTTTTCCTTATCTTCCCTCTACTTACAGAGCTCATGTGGATGCTTTTCCTGCAAAATACCCTCAGTTTTTTCTGTCAGGAATTTACAGACAGCAGCTCTTTCTGCTGCGTTTTCCGGGTTCCTGTGAGCTCCAAGGACATTTTTTGTGTTCCGCGGCTGCCCTCTGGTGCTCTTTAAACCCTGCTCAGCTCTCTGGCTGTCACTCAGCAGATTTTCATAGAGATTTCATACCCTGCAGCTACTGAGGGCTTGTTTCATGTTGCTTCTCTTGTGCCATTACTGCATTTGAAAGTATAATTTAGGACTTACATGAACAACCCCTAAGAAAGGCACCATTTTGTTATAACAGATTTTTTTCCCACACTAAAATGTGGTTTCTTACAACTACATTTGTGTTCTTTACTAAATGCTTCACAGTTTCTGCATCCCTTTCCTCCCTGCACCTTCTGGTTTAACATTGCTTGTTATCTTTTATATATATTTAACAATTTTGTGATACACTGAATTTCATACAGGAAAAAAAACCCCATAAAAAGTGGCCCTTTAATTATGCAGCAATTAAAACTCTATTTGCTTGAGGGGGACAATGCTTTTGGTCCAGAAAGCCAAGCAATCAAATTAAGTAATTTAAGACCACCTTGGATTCATTCTTTTGAGGTGACTGAAATAAGAGGCAAAAAGCCTGTGAAATTCACGGCTTAAAAGTGAGATTTTGCCTCTGAATGCACATATTTACCTAACTGTGAGTAAATAATGTTTTGTAGGAGAAGAGTGGGGAAATAAGCTCTATAAAGGGCATATTCCTGCTTCTCTACGCCCCAGAGAAGCAGTGATGGTGTGGATGGAATTATTTATCACTGCAGAAAGCTCTCCTTGTGCTCAGAACCCAAAACATTACATGGGTAAAACCGAGGAGCATCCTTTGGCACCTTCAGGGGTCAAACTTTGACCAAAACTGCCTTAAAAAAAGGCCAAGTCAGGGGAGATTTGAGAGTTGTCCTTTGGGGAAAGGAACAGGGATTTGTGCCTGCCTTGGGGAGAGTCCTGCACACCCCAAGGTGTTGGAATCCAGGTCTCAGCACAGAACTTTCCACCCTGAAAAGGTTAATTAATGAGGCTGAGGCCCAAGTCCTAATGACAGTGAGGGCAGAGCTAGCAGTCCCTCCCAGCCTGTGGAGTTTATTGCCACAGAATTCCTGCAGCAGGAGGAGCAGGGCAGGGGACAAGGCACTTGTGCCTTCTGGGAATTGAGGCAAACAGAGCCCCAGTGCTCCCACGGAGCCCTGGCCACCTTCCAGCCCTCTTGATGGGGAAAAATATTGATTGAAAGTCGCCAAAAACCTCCTTTCTGGCATTGCTAAAAGGGGTCTCAAACAGGCCTGGTTTCTAAGGTTTAGTGTTAAGTTCCTGGTTTCACTGTAGAATCTGCAAATTAAATATGCTGCAGTTTACAGAGCAGGAGTTTGATTTGCTGTAAAGCACAGGACATATCCCAGAAAAATCCCTGCTTTTCCAAGTCTAGGAGTGGCGCACCCCTCACCTGCAGACTGCAGCACACATGGGAGGGAGGGCGGAAATCAGAATCTTCAAATAGTGGGATTATGATTTGTCACCTCCTGAAGCTTTGCTGAGCCAAAAGCAGGAGAAAATCCTTGGAGAGGGGGGCTGGCAGGAGCTGGGCTTGGGAGTAGCCCCTTCCCCCTGGAAACAGCTCCCTGGGTGCTGCTGAGCCTGGGAGAGCTGCAGGGAGAGGAGGTTTGGGGGAGAGTGGGGTGTCACTCACTCACTCACCCACCCCGGGCTGTCAGAGCTCTCCTGGTGGATCCAGATCTGGATCCTGATGGATCCTGAAGAGTTTGGGGGTGGGACAGGAGCTCTGGGGCTGCAACCAGGCTCAGGATGTCTCCAGGAAAAGGACTCTGCAGAAAATGGGATCTGGGGATGCTGCTGAGCTAAGGAGCGGCCTCAGCCCCTGAATGATTTCAGAGTAAATCAGCAGTTGCTTCCACATCCACCTGCTCTGTGGAGTCTGAGTTTAATGAGGAGAGGGCTTGTAAACTCGTAGTAGCTGCAGCTCAGTGATGTTCTGCTCAGCAGAGCTGTGCCAGGACCTCACTGCCTCATCCCTGGGAATTCTTTAGGAATTTCTGTGTGTGACAGGCAGTGGTGGGAGGGGATTACCTGCCCCTTTAGCCCAAAATCTCCCCAAAAGCAGCTGCACTTTGGTGGCTTTTTGGCCCAGGTTTTGAATTCCTGCCTCGTTACCCCAGCACAGTCATTCCTGCAGCAGGGAACAGGACGGGCTGGTGGGGTGTGGGTGCTTTTTGGGCTGAGAAATGGCTGTGTAGGAGTGATCTCATCAGTGATTCTGGGCCTCGGAGCCTCTGCCCTTTGCGTGGTGCCTGGGAGAGGCAGCTCCAGCGTGTGATGGATGGGCTGCTAGGACAATGTGACTCGTGCTGGGTTGGTTTGCCCTTTATGCCTTGTTTAGGGGCTTTCTCCCTATCTGCCCTACATCACCTTCCTCTTCTGCCCTCTTACATTTGCTCTTAGCAAGCTCTGTCCTTCCCTCTAGGTTTTAGAGGCTTCCTTTTGCTTTATCTCTTTATTTTTACCCCTTCATGTCTTTCCCCCAGTTGCCTGTGCATCCCTTTTCATCTCTATCCGTTGTTCCTGGCATCCTCCATTCCCCTGGGAGGACTTTGATCTCTGCCTCCTCTATTTTTTAATTAGGTAAAGCCTTCAGCCCATCTTAGCTGATCCCAGCCTCTGATTTTTCACTCAGGATATCACATTGAAGCGGTAAAACCAAGCCCAGGGCAGGCTGAGGAGATGTTTGGGGAGCAGCAGGTGCCAGGCAACATCCAGGGTACATGCTGGAAATGCAGAACCAGGGCTGACCATAACTTTGAAAGTGCCCCAAGTGTCTGTGAGCAGGACCTGCCTGGAGGGGGTGACATCCCTGTGCCCCCAGGGCACACACAGGCTCCTGATGGATGTGTTCCTTTCCAGGCTCCCACGGGCAGGAAGTGTTGGAATATCCCTCCAGCCTGATCGTGGCTGATGAGCCCTGCAGTGCCCAAGGATCATCTGCCCCCGATCCCATCCCACTCCCTGGAGCCTCAAGGATCACAGGTAAGGAGCTGGAGCCCCTCACTGGCCATGCAAATATCCCTTTTTGGGTGTGCCATGTTTTACTTGCTCCTGGAAGCTGGAAGGAAAGATGGTTCATGTCCCAGAGTCTTATCTAAGATGGGATAATCTGCATTTCTGTTGGTTGTGCTGTCTCCTGAGCCATCCCAGTGACATGAGAGAACTGGTGGAGGGATGTGGGAGTGTGTTGAGTTATCCCTGAGCCCTGTACCAGGTATTTGAACCTCAGTTCTCACTTGAAATGTGCATCAGAGCATCAAAGACAAAAGAGAAACACTGAGAGTGCCTAGAAATCAAATTTTTGGTATTTACAAGTAATTTCAGAGGTGTTATCTTGAGCTCCAACACCAAATCCAATGTGGCAGGGCTGGTTTGGCATCTCGAGGCCAGGCAGGCTGATGGCTGTGGTTGGGTCAGTGGCCACCTAAAGTGACCCTGGGCACAGCTGATGTTCACAGCCTCCTTCCCACTGCTGGACTGGGCTCGAGCTGGCTTTTTGGGGGGGAAGAACAACATTGTGATCCTTGTGTCCATGAAAGGCCCTGTGCATGAGGCCTCGTGTGATGCAGGGTTGGTTTGGTGCTCCAGGTGTCCAAAGTGCAGGAATCTGCAGGCTCTGAATTTCTGGTTTTCTTGGTTTGGTTGTACAGCTCTGTGTCTGGGGGGGTCATTGTTGTTTCAAGCAAAAATTGTCTGTGTCAGTTTTCTGTCAGCAATCTGCCCTGGCTCTTTCTCTGTTCCTTGGTGTGACTAGAAAAAAAAACTGCTTTGACATTAAGGACTGCAGCAGAGAAGATGAATTAAAAGTATTTCTGCAAGATTCCCTTGAAAATAAATCCTCATTTGCTCTCTTGCCCTGCATCTTCACCAGGAAGATTTCCATTTTTCCTCTTCCATTAGGAAACACGAGTGTTAAGTGATGTGTGGATATTCAGGCAGATGGGAGCAGGCCAAGAATTTGCAGCTCCTAAAATGAAGGATTTTCACACTGGATTTTCACCTTAGAAGGGTTTTTACTTTTAGACCAAGCTTGAAAAGAAGTTGTTCTTGTGTGTTTGGCAGCAGCTTTGCTGCAGAAGTCAGTAATCAGGTATTTAAATAATGCCCTTTCCCCTTTGCCAGCTTTTCCTCCTTTAAAAGAGTTACTATGGGAATTCCAACTTGCCATAGGATTAGAGTTAGACTATGAATCAAGAAACAAAGGGAACTGGATGAAAAGTCTTTTATATCTGAATACACATCTTCAGCAGTGATCACTTGTAATCAAAATTCCTCCCCTGATTTCCTGCTGGAGACACCAGCCTGGCTGCAGGACAAGCAGAGCTCACACAATTGATTTTTGGTCGCTATGGAGCTGGGAATAAACAGCCTTTTTCTTAGGATGGTCTCCAAAATACCACTGGGGCTTGCTGGCTAACACACACTTCAACCCCTGAATTATTTGCATCCCTTTGTGTTTCAATTTACCCTGTGTTTCCTTAGCGAAAATGTTGATTTCCATGCGGGGATGGAGCTTCCTTCCTTTTTCAGGATCAGAAATCTGCGCTTGCCACCAGCTTTTTGTTTCCTGAGGAATTAAGTGGCAGCCTCTGAGCCCACTTGTTTTTAGCCAGTGTGGAGTGTTGGGATGCTGAGCTCCAGTGTTAGAAAAATACCTGGGCAGGCAAAGGTTTGGGAAGAACAAAATGATGAAAAAACAGTGAAATAGCTGAGGTGGGAGGATTTTTTTCCCTGGTGTGAGGCTGCAGTTGGGCTCTGCTGTTCCAGGCAGAGCAAGATGTGACCTTGAGCTGCCCAATCTGCCTGGGGGTGATAAATCCCCCTCGGGTCTGGCTCGGAGGGTATTGTAAAGCTGAGCCACAGCTTTCAGCAGCTCCAGGAGGTGCCTGCTGGCCTCTCCCAGAGCCCCAAAATGAGCTGAATTCTTCCTGGGAATGCATCCTTCAAACTGGGACGGGACTCAGCCCATCCCGTGCAATGTCACTGAGCCAGACAGACACCAGGCCCTGGCTCTGGGCTTTATCCAGAGCTTATTGCAAAAAGGAAAAAAGAGAGGAGGGGGAAAAAAAAGGAGTAAAAATATGCTTGATATGTTTTCCTAAGAGAGCACTGCGGAATCGGCGTTTTCACTTCAAACCCTGCAAGGAAAGGAAGTAAATTTGATCTCTGCTCCTTGCCTAGAGCCCTTAGGTTGCTTTCTGGGGCAGTCAAGTGAGACAAAGCCAGGAAAAATAGATCCTGTTGTAGCCATTGGTCTCCCCCTGCTCCAGCTGCAAGTGCCTGCTCAGCCTCAGCAGAGATTTTCCTGCTGGAGCTGCGAAACTGAGCTGGTTTTGTGGGGAACTGCTTTAAATCTCCCGTGTCGTCCACCTCCCCCTGAAATACTGAGCAGAAGAGCAAAGGGAAAGAGCAGCCCAGGAGAGGTGTGAAAATCCCACTGCTGGGAAAGTCCCTGTTTGCTCCGAGTGGTGCCCGCCGGGATTTGCTGTTGGAGCAGGGAGAGGGCTCTGGGGTGATCGCTGTGACCACAGAAAGGTCATTGGTAAGGATGAGAGCACAGCCAAGGAGCTCTGCAGGGATCAGGGAGAGTGCTCAGGCTGCTGCTCCCATGCTGGGAAAGCACTGGGCACATCCAGAGGGGCAGAGGATGTGTGCCCCTCGGAGGACCCCAGGATGGTTGGGATTAATGAGGCCGTAGAGCCACTCTGGCTCCATGGCAGGGACACCTTCCTCCGAGGCATCCAGGGAGCACCTCGGGCTGGGATCAGGATTTTAACAGCTCTTATTCCCCAAACACCTCCTGTCGCAGTGGGAACTCAGATTTTCCCTAAATACAGAGCTGTAAAGAGTGCACAGAGCTGCTTCTGGGAGCTCCCATGTGTGAGATGAGATCCTGAACTCCAAGGTAATTCCAGCTCTTGTCCACTCCACACACCACAGGTTTTTCTCTGCCTAATCAGGAATTTTTCCATCCCCCTGTGATTTATATCCACTTGTAGCATTTCCCCTCTGACCGAGATGTCCTTTCTGAGCCGTGGTACTTCAGCGTGTCCTTCCCTGTGAGCATTCCCATGGCTGTTCCAGTCCTGCAGCACATTTTCCTGGGACCAGGCTCTGTGCAATCACTGCCAGCTCTAATCTGCAGCTCGACTTGGCACCCAATTCCCACAAAGCCCCTTGGAATCCTACACCTCTGTACACATCCCAGATACTCAGATTTATCTTTCCCTGATTAGGGCTCATCTGTTGGGGAGTTTCTGCAGATGTTTCTTTATTTAAACCGTGCTGGATGAAGGGAAGGAAGGAAGGAGAGACCCCTGAGGAGGAAGGAGATGTTTCACAGCATCCCTGACTCTGCAGCGACTCCAATGCCAGGAAAACGTGTCCATTGCTCATAATTCTTTTTGTCTCATTTGTTCTTCCCTCCTACTCCCCCCTCCAAAAAAAAACCCAAACAGGAATTCCCTGCTTCCTTCCTTCCCTAATTAAATCTCCCTGCCTATAAGCAGGGAGGTCTACCCATGTGGTCAAATGATGGCTGGATCAGCTCAGCAGGAAATTTGGTAGGAAAATACAAGTTCAGCAGCTTAGCAGGGTTTATTTTTAGGGCCCGTGAGCTCGTTGAACTCCGGGATGCAAAGTGCCAGACTCCCATTGTTGTCAGATGGCTCCTGTCCCACCAGGCTGAGTCAAACCTGTGACTCACAGGAGAGGAGGAATGGCTTTGGCAAGGGGCTGGGATTTTTTTCCCCTCCTCCAGTCTAAGATGTTGATGATAAAACCTCCAGTTTAAGACAATAAAACTAGTTTGCAGGACGAGTTCCCAGCTTTTTCTGATTTAAAAAGTCCTGTTTGTAATCAAAACCCCATGCCGTGTTTGAAAAGCACCTGAGGTTTTGGGGCTGGGGGCTCCTGCAGATGTTGGGGCTGGCCAGGTGTGAGCCAAGCCCCAAATGGAAAGAACAGGGCTGTGTGAGCTCAGCCCTGCTCCCTGGCCAGAAATCCCTGGATTTATTGAACCTGGAGTGTGCTGAGGCAGGATCAGGTTCAGGTGTGAGCTGCTGGGCACCTGGCCAGCTTGGCAAGGGGACGGGACCCCTGTGGAAGATTCAGATCCATGAGTTATTTGGGGGAATTTATGATCTAATTCCAACACACAGCCTCCCTCCTCTCCCTCAGCCTTCCTCCTTCCAAATCATGGAATTGTTTAGGTTGGAAAAGACACCTGAGATCGAGTCCAGCTATGAACCCGGCGCTGCCAACAGCATGACGATAAACCACGTCCCCAAATCCTTACCCTCCTGTGTCGGACAAGCAACTCCTTTTAGAATTCCCTGAATTAGTTCCTGGAAATGCACATGGAGTTATCTCAGACTCCTTCCTGCTTCCCTTCCTGCCCTTTTGGCTCTCCACCTGCAGTCAGAGCCAGGCTGGGATGCAGCAAGGATGTGCTTCCATCATCCGTGGGGACGGGAAAACCTGATAGCATTTCTGGTGACGTTTTGGTAACAGACAAATCCATGTGGGATTTAAAATCCCTAAATAGCCAAAACACACAGTCCTGCACATTAGCATCAGTCCCAGCCTGACTCAAGGCTGTGGCATGTCAAGGACTTCTCAGGAATTCAGGTACTTGTTCTCACTGCTGGACAGGGCTTATCCTGAGTATTTTTTTCCCTCTTTGCCTTGTGACTGATCCCCACAAGCTGTCTGCTTTGTCTAACAGGAATACAGCGATAATTCAGCTGCTGGCTCCCAATAACCAAAGGATGTTTTCAGCAGTGTTTGTCATTTCTTTTCCAAGGGCAGGGTGCTCTCTTAGCAGAAAGAACTGCGTTGTGAGAGATGGAGTGCAAACCCAAACAGGTTCAGATAATCAAATAAAAATGGGAGTAAGAGGCAGGTAAAATAATGTGGAATCACCCTTTAATTCTGATTTAAACCACGGGTCTCTAAGGGTGAGGTGGCTTTGAGGGGCTGGCGGTGTCAGCCAGGGAGTTTCAATGTTCAGGACTTGTATTTAAGACTTCACGTGGAAATGAAAATCCACCTTCACCACAGCCCTGCTGTTTATTCTGGAGAGGGGCTCTGTGATGCTGCAAAGTTGGCTTAAAAGTTCTCATTGTCCTTCCTCCATGGACACCTTCTTTGTGCAGCACAGCCATGGATGGGATAAAGCTGTTCCCAGGAACCTGGCCAAAAGATCCAGGTTAAAAATAAAAATAAACCCTCATTTTGGGGGAGGTGATGGAAATCAGAGTTCTATTTAATTTGAATTGATGTTGCAGAGATCTGGGGGACAATGTGCCCTCCCGAGCTGGTGTTACAGCTCAAGCCAACAGAGGGGGATGTGGAGAGGAGAAACTGAGCCAAAATCAGTGTCATTGTCCTCCCTCCTCAAAAGAGAAAGGGACAAATGTCCTGAGAGCCCTGGATTTAGAAAGTATCAACTGAAGGAGTTGTGTTTAAAGGGGAATTGTAGGATAAATATTTGGGGATGAGTGGCTGTGGCAGGACAGTGTTTTACAGGCACCTCCCCATCCTCAGTCCTACCTGAGATCCCTCACTGCTTTGCTGATTTGGAATGATGAGGTAATAGATGGGAAAAAACAGGAATCTAAACTGCTAAAAAGCCACTTTTGTGCCTAAACCGTGACAAATTTACCCAATATTCCCCTTTCCCTTGGATTGGGATGGTTCTATCATCCATGTCATCTCTCACAAGTGGGAATGGGGATGGAAAATGCCAGATTTCTCCCCGGAGTAACCCTGAGGGAAGAAGCTTTGCAAATTCTATCATTTGCAATGCAAAATCTGGAGGTGAGGGCAGGAATTTCGTTGGGATCCTTTGGCCCCTGTCTGTGGCCTCCAGCTGTCCCTGTGCCAGGGCGAAAACAGCAACCCTAAGCCAGAGAGAGAAAATTCCTCCTCCAGGTATTCCAGGATGTGATTGTTGGACTTGGGACTGAAATTCGTCCTTTAATAAATCTGAACCTTTTTCCTGCCCAAACGTGAAAGTAAAGCAAGGTCCCAAATTCCTTCCTGGCCTGCTAGGTAGTTCCAGAGCTGGCTTAATCCTGGTTTTTAGAGGACTTTTTGCTCATGTGCAGGAAGATTGAGCTCTGATGGCTCTGCAGTGAGAAAATCTCAGCTCCACTGTGACCCTGAGCCCTGAGTGGTGCTGATCATGTTATAAATAACAAAATACCCTCCTGCTAAAAGTCCCTGGAGAGGGCTTTTATTCCATGTCAGTTCCAGGGATAACACACGTGAAGCCAGATTTGGAAGCGGCACAGCCCTTCCAGTGGTCAAAAGATATTTTTAAGGTTAATTTTATTCCATTAGCAATGTGTTATCCTGCGCAGGAAAGATGGGAACTTGGGGAAATGTAAATTAAAATAGGTTCAGTGCAACTGCTTTGGTTTTATCTGTGTGTTGTGGTCATCTGGGAAGTGATTTAGGGAATGAGTTCCAAAAAAGTATTCCATAACTGCAGAGGTGTGTTGGGTTAATGATGGAAGGAATTGGAGGGATTTGTGCAAACCAAGAAAAAGGAATGACCAGTTTCCATGCTGAGCTTTTCCAGGAAAATCTCCGTGTGTGCTGGATGTACTCAGGATTTGAGAGGGCTACAGAGAAAGTGAAATTTAAATATTATTCCAGCTAATATTGTGTATTTATACAAGTCAGGGTAAATGAGCACGCTCACACATTCTGTTTTGCCGGAAAAAACTTTCCTTTTTCATTATCCACACATCCACAGAGATACAGAAAAGAGCAAACAGTGCAAAACACGGGCGTTGGTCACTTCTATACAATATTTACATTGCTCAAATCCCTCAGGCAGGGAAAAGCCAGCCCAGGGTTTTCTTAGAAACCAGACAGTTTTCTTGGAAAACATATGCCAAGTGATCCTAAAAAGAAACCACCCCACTCCTTGCTTGTCCCAGTGGTTTAGGGGTGGGAGTGTCCTGGTGTTTAGCATGGAAGTTAAATTTAAGAATTAAAATCAAGAACAGCCAGCAGTGTTCAATGTTCATTTTAAGTGAAGTGATGTTTTCCAGAGAAAAAAACAGGAATAGCTCCATGTTTTGCTGTGAAATGTGCACATTTTATAGGAGTTAAAATCACTGTCTTGAATCATGGAGTGATTGGGGTTGGAATTGACCTTAAAGACCATGGGCAGGGACACTTTCCACTATCCCAGGGTGCTCCAAGCCCTGTCCAACCTGGCCTTGGACATCTCCAGGGCTTTCACATTGGGCAGAATGAACCTTTAATCGTACCCAGATCCAAACAGGAAAAGGAGACTATTTCCATGGCTGGAATCTGTGCCCAGAGAAAAGGATCTTTGACCACTCAAACATGTTTGGGTAGATCTTCCTCACTTTCTCAGTTCTTTGAGTGAACCTCCCTCGAACTGAATTTTCTCCAAGTGGCATCTCCATGACACAGGATTTCAGGGAGATATAGGATATGTACAAATATCATCAACAGGAGGAAAGGGAATAGCCTCAAGTTGTGCCAGGGGAGGTTTAGATTGGATATTAGGAAAAATTCTTTCACAGGAAGGGCTGTCAAGCATAGAAACAGGGAAGTGGTGGAGTGACCATCCCTGCAAGTGCTCAGAAAATGTGTGGAGGTGGAACTTGGGGACATGGGTTTGTGGTGAACATGGTGGGGCTGAGTTGATGGTTGGACTTGCTAATCTTGGAGGTCTTTCCAACCATAATTCCATAATTGGAAGGGTGATTTACGGTTCTTGGAGTGCCAGAGGGCGAGTGCACAGCTCAGACCCAGCCTGGGCTCTGGGATCAGCCTGGGGTCAGCATTCAGAAATAAAAATTACAGCTTTCCTGGAATTACAGAGGAAACAAGGCTTGGGCTGCTAATCCATGGAGAACAGCTCTGCCTCTTTCCTCGGTTAATGCTGAGCACCAAAACCTGCTTAGTGAAGTGAAGGCTGCTTTGTTCCTGCCCCTAAATCCTGCCCCCGAACCCTCTGGGGTTACCCTGTGCTGAGGGTTCCCTGTGGCCAGCAGGTCACACCAAAGGACATTCTCACAGGAGCCACTGCTGTCCCTGAGGTGACAATTCCCTGGGAGTGGCACGGGATGTCATTGGGGAGCTCTGCAGGGACACTGGCTTTTGAGAGGCTCATCAGAAGTGCTGTGTCTCCCCATCATCAGCTCCGTCACAGGGAAATTCCTCCTGGTTCATGCATAATTTTTGCTGGGGAGGGAGCAGAGCCTCCCTCCCTCCTCCATGCAGAACTTCAGGGAGAACTGCCAAAAAACTTCCCAGGGATTGTTTTAGAGGATTTCAAGGCTGGATCCATGTGGGGAACAGGGACAGGAGAAGCAGAGCCTGTCTGGCTGATGCACTTGTGCAGCACAGGAACCTTCCATCCCTCTGCTCACCCAGGAGCTCATCCACGACTTTTATCCGTGACTTGTGCTGCCTCTTCGCCCTCGTGTTTCGTAGATGTGACTCTGGGTAGTTTGCACAGATTGTGCAAAGCTGGTGGAGATTTACACAAGATTTACCCAAGATTTACACGGGATTTGGCACCGTTCACCCCTCCCAGAGCCCGTGGTGGCACTGAGAGCAGCTTTCCTGGATTGCAGAACGAGGCTCTGCTTCCCCTGTTGTCACAGCTTAGACTGGCACAGAGTTCCACCAGGCGTGGGCACCCCAGGGTGGGTTTGGACTGGGCAGAGGGTTCAGGAGCCTTTGGAGCTGCAGCTTTTCCAGCAGGGAATGGCGAGCAAAGCTGGTGAATGAATGTTGTGGGAGGACTGGGGAATGGGAACAGGGAGCTGGCCGGGAGTGAGGAAATCCATGATTCATGTTTATTTAGGATCTCTGGGTCCTGTCTCAGCCTCAGCTAACGGCAGTGGCTTCTAATTAATTTGATTTTGTTTTTAAACTCGAAGTTGTGGCGTTGCCTTTGCTGATAGTGACCCTTTTTTGGGGGGGAGGAACACTCAGCTGCCCCTCAGCCAGAAAAACTGGGAATCCACTTTTCTGCCACCCTCTCCTCCCAGCTTGGCTCTGCTGACATCTGAAAAATGACTTTTCCTCTCTCTGAATGCATAATTGGTTATTTATCCACAACCCATGGAGGGTGTACTCGGTGTACCTGACCTAGAAAAAACCAGATTAGTCAAGACCTGTCCCAGCAGATGTGAGTGTCAGTCACCATGTGATCTCCATATAATTTATGAGGTCTTAAATTACAAAATAATGGCTCTTTTCAGTTGACATTTTGGCACAGGATGATAGGATTACGTTTTATGTGAGAATATCCACCACAGCTCTTGCCCCATAAAACTGCAAACAGAAATTTGTAAGCGTTGGCACCGCTTTGGCTCCCAAAAAGACACCCATTATGCTGGGATTACAGGCAGGCCATGGATGTGGAGCCTGGAGCTTGTCCAGTCCCAGGCAGTTCTTTCCTCATCTCTTTTAACATTTCCTTCAGAAGCCCAGACGGTGGTTTCTAGCCTGGATTTTTCCTTCTTCCCTTGGATTTAACCAGAGGAAGGTCTGTGCAGCACACCCAGAGCAGAAGGTGTCCCGGGACTCTGGAAATGAGAGATTCTGCAGCCACCACGTATGAGAACAGCCCTGTCCCACAAAGCTCCCAAACCCCACAAACTCTGCAATCTCCTCTTGCTTGCAAGTGGAAAGCAGCAGCTTTAAAGAAAGATTTCCAAGCTGGTGGTTGGATGTTGCCCACTGAGAACAAGCTGAGTGTAAACAGTTTCCTCATCTTTGTGTAAACCTGAATTACTCAGGGGTTTGCCTCAGAGAAGAGCATTTTCTCATGTTCCAGATATTTTTCATGCAAATAGGAAGATGTGTTTTTAGGCACAGGGTGGGATTCTTGGTCTTCCATGATCCTTGTGGGTCACTTCCAGCTCAGGAAAGTCTGTGGCTCTAAATGCACTCTGTTTTTTAGTGGATCCTTCTCACTCTCATTCCTCCCCCCTCCCACCCTTTTTCTCACACAGTTTGGGATGTGCCCAGGCTGTTGGTGGTTCCCTGACCCTCCTCTCTGCCATGGGGTGAAGGGAAGCCTGGAAAATCCCTCACTTTGCCTTTTGACCTGAAGTTATGGGAATAACTGCTTTGAAATACACACATTTGATGGCAAGGGTTGAGATGTGCTCAGCAGCCAAAGGGAATACAGATTTCAAAAATCCCTCTGAAGAGTTTAGAAAGGAGAACAGGCAGGAAAAGGGACAAGGCAGTGCCTGATACCACCTCTGGTTAAATGGCAAACATTGCTCCTTCCTAAAGCCCTTCCTGTTGCTCATCCCCTGGGCTGGAGGTAAACCTTTCCCAGCTGCTGACAAATTCCATCATTGCCTGTCCCTTGTCCTTCCACATCGACCCCGTTCCAACAACTTTTTCAATGATCTCTCCTTGGTTTTCACATTTTTCTGCTCCAAAGTGCTGTTGTCTGAGGGTTTCATCTCCAGAAAAGCTCCCAGGCCAGTCCTGTGTGCAAGTTTCCAGCAAATACTGCTGTAACTCAGAGCTGAAACAGAGTATTTTGGCTGCTCTCATGGTCTCTGTGTATAATGAGCTGGCCATCTGCTTCTCTCCAATAAGTGACACTTTAGGGCTAAAATAGAATAATTTCTGGGGTCTCCCAGCCTTGGTAAGCCACTGACTTCTTTATTCAAAGTGAATGCAGTGCTAAATAAATATTCCCTTGGAAGCATTAACATTTTACAGCTGAATTCTTCTCACACTTAAACCTCTGTTGCTTTAAATGATCACATTTGAGGTGCTGCTCTCGTATCTCATGAGGCTTCATCAGAGAGACTTAAAAGAGAGTTGAGTGGAAAACATCTGTTCAATTAATAATTTGTCTCTTTTTTTTTTGGCAATGTAGTCCTAGAAGTAACTTTACCATGGAAATGTAGATTGCTGAGCTAACAAGTTGTAACTTTTTTTTTTCCAAATTAAATTGTTCTCCTCATTTCTGTGTTTTACACTTAAGAATGAACCAGCCTGGGAAGGGCTGTAGAGCTTCAAACACGAGCCAAGAGCTGGAGAAAGGAACCAGGTGGTAAAATGCAACACATACAAATAATTAATTTTCCATATATTTATGTAATCTATAAAAGGAAAGGTAATAAATTAATTGGAAAACAAGACAATATTGCTGTAACCAGCTAAGAAAAGAGTGCACCAAATTGATTTTTTAAGGTACTCTGAGGCCCTAAAAACCCATTAAGCAATCACAGGTCATCCCTTAATTGGGTGCTCTGACACCACTTGTCCATATTTCAGTGGGATCAGCACTCCTGAGCCTTCAGCTGCCTCAGCTTCCATACGGCAGCTCTGCCCTTGGAAGAACTCGGGGCTTTCAGGCCCTTCTCTAGCTGACTTTACAATCCAGCCCTTCCCAGAAATAGTCATATAAACCCCTGGGATAGAAAAGCCCAGGTGCGACAGATCATTAATGAGCTCTTCTCCCCTGACGTGGCATTAAAAACAATCAAATAAATTAAATGACAGCTTAATCTGATAAAAATGAAACTCCATATTTCAAAATTGTAGTATTAATTATCTCTTTTTTCTTATTATTTTTTCTGTCACCAAGCAACTCTTTTGACTAATTGCTAAACAATTATTTACACTTCAAACCTCTCCATAAATTCCAGTCTCTAGGAAAACCAGGCTCTACACTCTGGCAGTGGAGTAAGGAAAAGCCACAAGCTTTTATTATGCCTTTGTAAGCAAACATACATATTGTGGGAAGTTACTGAGTTAACATATGAGGATGCATCTCCAGAAGGCAGGAAATATTGGCAGGAATCTCTAAGAAAATGAAATTTTCTATTTCCCAACTGGTCCCATGTCAACTGCTGAGGGGGGGAAAATGCCAAATGTTGGCATCTTCTGGTTAAAGAAGCTGTTCTGTTCCCTCCCGAGTTGATGCATGTGTTGCTCCCTCCAAAGGGAGACCCATTGGGATTTTTATATTTCGTGTTCACCTGTGGAATGTGATGGGACCATCCCAGTGTGAGGATCTGTAGTCCCCCAGCAGCTTTTCTTCATTAACCCCACGCGTGTGAACCCCCATTTTCTGGAACAGCTCTTTGCCACGTGGTGTTAGTCAGGAGTTAATGGGGGATAACTCCCTGTGTAAACATCTCCCTAGAAATGGGATTCGGATGTGGGATCGCCCCCGTTGGTGATGGCCTGGTCACTGATCTCATCCTGCGGCGCCGGCAGTGCCGTCTTTGTGAGCGGCACCTCTGTCTTGAAAAGAGAATCCATTTTGATCTGCGTTTTGATGTTGAAGGACTTCTGGAAGGACTCGGAGGTGAAGTAGTAGATGAAGGGGTCGAAGCAGCAGTTGAGGGTGGCGATGCACAACGTGATGGGGTACATGGTCCTGGCAAACCTCTCCAGGGAGCAGTTGGCGATGGCCTGGGAGCGCACGAGCGCGTACAGGAACAGGATGGAGTTGTAGGGGACGAAGCACACGACGAAAATGGCCACGTGCACGATGATCATCTTCAGCACTTTCTCCTTGTTCGTCCCAATCTGGGACAGCGTGGCCGGCTTCCGTAAAGTCCGGAGAACCAGCGAGGAGCACGTGAGGTTGAGCAGCAGAGGGATGATGAATCCCACCACCTCAATAAATATGGTGATCTTGGACAGGTAGGTTTTCCAGATCCTTTTGGAGAACCCTTCGAAACAGGTGGTGCTGGTGTTGGAAACGTTGGTCGTGGAGAACAGCGAGGCCGAAATTCCGCCGCTGAGGACCAGGATCCAAACGCCGGCGCAGACGATGGCGGAATTCCTCCTGGTGCGGATGGTGCGGGAGCGGAAGGGATACACGATGGCCAGGAAGCGATCCACGCTGATGCACGTCAGGAACAACATGCTCCCGTAGATGTTGGTGAGGAACGCTGTGCCCGAGATCTTGCACAGGCTGTCCCCGAAGGGCCAGTGCCTGTTGAAGTTGTAAAAAATCTTAAAGGGCAAAGTGAACACGAAAAGCAAGTCTGAAACCGCCAGGTTGGTCATGAAAATGGCCGTCTCGCTCCGCATCTTCATGCGGAAGAGGAAAACGAAGAGGGAGGCGCAGTTTGTGATCAAGCCGAGGATGAAGACCACGCTGTACACAGCTCCGTAGAGGTTGTACTTGAAGGAATCATCTGTCAGGCAGGTATGGTTGTTGCTGTGGTTTCCCATGCCAAGTCTGGGATGGGCTTCCCAAGGCCTTCAAAGTCTATTTCAGTGACATCCATAAAATAAGGCAGGGAGCTCGTCCCTTCCCGAAGGAACGCATTCCAGGGAGGTGGCTGGATTCCTTCCTACCGCATCTCCCTCGCGGATCCTTTCATCCTAAAGCAGAGACAGAGAGCTGCCATCAGTCCTGAACCTGCTGGCCCCCAAAGTGGCTGTGCAAGAGAAATTCCCAAATTAATGGACATGCGAACAAGAGCAGGAATTAGTTTCCAAGGGAGTCTTTACAAATCTCACCATTATTGGGATTTTTCACAGCTGAAGACAGAAATTACTGAATTTGGCCTTTCTTTCCATCGCTCCCTCATCCTCCTCTTGGATGGATCTGGGGTGATTGCTCTGAGCAGCCTGGCCTATGAGAGGTGTCCCTGCCCATGGCAGAGGGTGGAACAAGATGGGCTTTAAGGTCCTTTCCAACCAAAACCATTCTATGATAATTCCAACTTTCCCCATGGAAAGGTTTTTCTTTAAAACCTGAGATGGAATTGGCCCAGTGTGTTTGGGAAGAAATTTAATAGAATGAAACATCTGAAATATTCCCCTAAACCTGTAACAGGAGGAGAAGAGCTGAAAGTTTTAGTGTTTGCTTTAAACTGTGCAGAAAGGAAAGTTCTATGGATTTTAAACTTTTTTTGATGCACAACTATTTTAAAAACCCCAAAAATCTGTGATAACAGCTGCTTTGCCTTTTTTTTCTAACTGAAAATAGGGGCATCTTTACACGTTTTTCAAAAACTGTTGTACCTCAGAAATGCTTATCAAAAACACTTCCCAAAGCCATATTTGCTCTTTAAAATGTCTGTAAATGTGGTATTACTTCCAAATTTTTTTTTCAAGTGTAAAACTTTCCCAAGAAAGATTCCTCTAAGCTGTACCAACAGCTGCTTTTCATTCCTACTCTTTGTCAAGGTTTGGAATGTGAAATTTGGGAAATCTCACAGACCACACTCTTACAAAACTTTGTCCCAGCTCAACAAGCTTTGGAGACCCATGGAGTCGAAATGAGCAGGATTTTTCTTGGAAATAGGTGTTTCCTGAACTGCCTGGATCATCTTTCCTGGCTATTTTAAGTATTTTTAATGCCTGTGAGGATAATCCCTTGGAAAGTCTCCTTGTTGGAGCAAGGAGGGTTTGTGAGTTAGATCGTGGGCTCAGCACTTCTTGGAAATGTGGAGCAAAGTTGGGTCATGAAGGGAAAGACCTTTTCCTTATAAACTCCAGCCAACCAAATATGAACCAGTCTGGAATCTCCTTGTAATCTAAGAAATTTAGGAGCTACAACTGGGAGTAATTTGGAGCTGAAACCCTTGTGAAGAGTGGGATCCTTTCCAGAGTGATCCCCTGACAGGAGTTTCAGCTCCAAACCTGTCACTGAGTTGTGTTGAAGGTTGTGATGGTAACGTACAAACAAATAAAATGGAGAAGAAAGCATGGATTCGAGACAATTTGGGATGCAAATGACCAAAATCAGATGTTTTCCATGTGTCTTCCTCCTGGGAAAGCTCCCACTGAGCATTGTTCTCGCATGCAAGCTGTCAGTCAGCTGGAAAAGGGGCAAGTGCTGGGAAAGCGGGAATGGCCACGGCTTTGCCAGGCGGAAGGGGCAAGTTCCTCACCTGGGAATTCCTGGAGAAGTGCAGGCTTCCCAAAAAAACCAGTGCTGTGACCCTGGGAGCAGGCAACACATCCATCATCTTTGCACCTGGCAAAGTGGCACGAAAGGAGGATGCCCAGATCTCCCTTCCCAGATGACTTTCAAATTACTACAACCTTTAGACATCCCAAAAGACGAGTTGGAACTTGGCGGTCTCTCCTGTGGAGGTGTTTTTCCTACTAAATTCATGGTTGAATGAACTTTACTGGGAAACAAGCTAAAAAAAAATCAAGTATTTAAATTTATGAGAAGGACAGGAGTAAAATCCCAAATGTGCACTTTCTTTGGATCTGTGGTGGTGTAAATAAGGAAAGGTCTTGCCTGGAAGTTCAAATACCTTTAAGCAAGGACTAAGTTGGATTGGAAAGCTCACATGAACTCCAACAGAAACAGCTTGGCTTAACCCTGAGCCCAAAGCATTAAATCCTTGGCTCGGAGCTCCCTCCCAGTGCAGGCACTCCCTGTTATCTCCAGCAGGAGTTTGTGTTTGTGCTGGAATGTGACTCCCTAAACCTGTGAACCCCAGGTGTGCCAGACTCTCCTGGCCGAGGCTTCCCTCCGGGTCCTCCTGGGGAGCTCTCAGAGGGATTGGGGGTGTCCTTTGAAACCTCACACAGCCTGGGAGCCCAGTGGGAACCCCACTTTTCAACCTGGCCTGGATTTTGGCAGCTCCTTGGCACCCAGGTTTGAAAGGTGCCTTTGGAACTCTCACCTTTGCTCCTGACCAAGTGCTTGCTGCCAGCAGCCTGACCCAGATACTCCTCATACAGGAAAAGAGATGCTCCATCACCTGATTCTTTGCTCCCAGTGCTGCTCCAGACAGCCCCAAGGTCAAACCCCGTTTTTTCCAGTGTCTAATCTCTGGGAATTGCCTGCCAGCAATTGTCTAGTTAACTTATGGGCTTTAAAATACAGCCTGGCTTGTTTACCTATGGAACCCTGAGGTGTTTAAACAAGCTGACAAGTGGCTTTGAAACCCAGCCATGTGCTTTAAATTCTGTAGGATGAGTCCACAGATTGAGTTTTCTGAGTGTAAAATTCCCTTTCCTTCCTTTCCACTGTGGATTAAAGCAGTGGGATGCTCTTCATGGACACCACGATCACCACTGCTGTTGCCTTGCTGGGAAAAAGTAAAGCAATATATTTTAAAATATGGAGTAAATACAGGGTGGTGAAGTAGTTTTCTTTATATTTCAGGCAGGGCCAAGCTTTAAATCCTATATTTAAACTGGGGGCCAGTCCAGGACGAGAGGAATGTAACAGAACAAACCCCCTGTTTAGTGTGATAAAATTCAGAATATTCTCTCTGCTAGCAGGGATGGCACCAGCAAACCTCCAGCAGCCATCCCTCACATAACTTATTCAGAGCGAAGTTCAGCAGAGGATTTACTCTTTTACTGTAGAAATATCCCATCCTCCATAGACTGAAAAGAAAGGAAAACTTGGTGTTACTTCCTATGGTGCCTGAGTATCCTGTTTACAATTCTTGTATTTCCTCCTCCCGGCACCCCGAGACACCCCCAGACTGCCAGACTGCAGCTCCATCCAGAGCAATTGTTTGTCAGAGCAGGAATTACTGCAGGGAAAAACAACAAATTTAAAACCAAAGCCTGTCATTCCATTACCCCATTCCTCCTGCTCCACGCTGACCCTGTTCTCCACATGTGCAGCAAACTGAGGTCAGAAAAACCAGCGTGAAGTTTGGGGCTGGCATTTTTTGCATCATCACATTTTCTTTTAGTCATGTGAGATGTCAGATGAGTGGAACTTTATCAGTCTGGATATGAAGGGCACCCTGTGTGTTCATTCAAACCACTGAACACTGGATTTGTGAGGTCTGGCACAGCCCTGATGGGAAAACCTCCCAAAGCTGAAGGATCTTCGCTGGATTATCCCAGTGTGTACTCAGGGTATCTCTTAAACCTTGAGAAACAAAGGTTTATAGGTAGAGAAGCCGAAACCTGCAGGGCAGTGGGGTCTGGGGAGGTTTCTCTGGGTTTTGTCCTAGGTTATGGCACCGCTCGTTGTGTTTTGATAGGGTCTCAACCCCTGACCTTGAAAAAAAATCGGGATTTTCCTGGGACACAGCAAGAATGTTATTTCTGCCTTCTCCTGACAAGAACTCCATTCACTCCAGGGTTTGCAGCTCCCTGCTCCTCACCCCATTGCTACGACACCTGTGGGATGTGTAACTTACTCCCATCACGGAGCCCAGGGTTACAGCTTTACAACAAACTCAGTTCTGCAGCTTCTTGGGGTTATTTCCTTCCTTCGTTCCACTTTAATTAGGCAGAAGGCTCAAAAAAAGGGTTTTGTAGGGGAAGGTGTTTGGGGTTTTGGCAGATTTCTGCAGAGATGGTAATTCTGCGTGAGGCTGTAGGACTTGGGTTCTTCCAAATTGGTGACTACAGATAAAATGAGATTAAACTGCTATTGTTTGAATAGATAAAATCAAAACTAGTAGAGAGAAAAGAAACCTTTTCTGCCTGAAAAATTCAACGCATCTCAGCTCCTGCAATGGAATTTCCACTTACTTCTGCTTCCTTTTCTGAACAAAACTTGGTTTTGGTGGGAGAGAACTCTGAGAGTGTGAACTGGAAGCAGTTTTAAGGACAAACCTCCAGTTTGGGGCAATCTGATGATTGATTTTTCCCTGGGGGAGGCTGCCAGGGCAGGAGCTGGTGCTGCACAGCAGTGTGGCCTTATGGAAAGCTGGACCAGCTGGAGTAGGTGATGCTGGGTCTGGCTTCTCCAGAGGAAAGTGTAGGGATGGAAATAGCTTGGGACACCAATTTTGGGTCTCAAAAGCCAAAGTGTCTGTGAGCTCGCCATCCTTCCCAGGAACCTTGGGCAGTTTTCCTGCCGGTGTGGTGTGGCAGGAGCAGGGAAAGGCTGGGATTAGAGGGTGGGAAGTGGAGCAGCTGCCTGTAAACAAAGCTCTATTGACGATCCCAAGCGCTGCAAAGGAGAAATGCTTTAATCTCTTTCATTTCCTAATCCTAAGTGATGTATTGGAGAACAGTGGGAAAGGAGCAGACAGAAGTGGGACTTTGAAGTCCATGGAGGTTTGTGGAGCTTCAAAGGGCCATTCTTGCCTGTTTTATCGGAGTGAATGCCCGGCCAGTATGCCGGGGAAAGGGACGTTGGCGGGTGATTGGCACAAAAGACAGGGCAAGAAGGCTCTTATTCATGGCTTTGACACTTATTGTGCTCAGTGTCACCGGGCCCGGCACTCCCCACGCTGGCCGCGGGTGTCACACCGTCCCCTGCACCTGCTGGGAAGGTGGCACTGCGAGTCACTGGCTTCAGGCAGGATTCAGCAGCTGCTTTTCAAATCCTCCCTAGGAGAAAATCCCAAAGCATGAGGAGGCATCGCCTCTCATCAGCCAGGAGCGAGCCCAGGGATGCGCTGGGAGCCACAGCAGCTCCCTGGGCTGGGCTGGGCTGCCTTTGGCTCTTGGGATCCTCACATTCCCTCCAGGTTCAACTGTGCATGAACCCCAGCAGGACCCCAGTTTAATTCCTCTCCAGGTTGGAGCAGGCAAGGAAACCCGAACCTCTCAGCCCGCACCCTAAAGGCGCTCTCATTTTTTCCCCCCTTTTCTTTTTTTTTTTTTTCTTTGGTTTTTTTTTTTTTGTTTTTAATTGCTCAGCACCGCCGTTGTCTCCTCACTGTCCTCTGAGACTTACAAAGCATTTCCTGCTCGTGGTGCCTTCTCTGGGCTGTATCTGTTTTGCATTGAGCTAATTAAAATGTTTCCTTCAGAAGAGAATCGTGAACTGCCTTACCCCATATTCAGCCACTGATCCTCAGGGCATGACTCTCTTTTTGTTTGCACTGAGAATGTCTCTCTCCATTTACATCACCCTTTAACCCTTGGCGTGCTCTGCCTTTCCCCATCCCCAGCAGCCTCCAGAGGGGCTGGGCCGCAGCCAGGAAACCATGGAATTCACCCCAAACTTCCCAGCCAAGTTTGCATTATTTAGCACTTGTAAAGGGGCTTTTTGCTCGGCCTTTGGTGCTGGAGGAGTGCAGGAATGCTGCTTGTTTGGAGCCCCAGGTCTCTCACCGAGGGGGGATTGCTGGATAATGGCAGTGCTGGGTTCAATAGAGAAGATTTCGATGCAAAGAAAAGCTGATGAAGTGCTGAAAAGCAAAGTTACCCTGCCTGACCAGGTTGTTTTCACCCAGGAATAATGTTGGTGGTGGAGGCTGCTGTGTCCTTGATGTAGCCCTGGTTCTTTACAAAGTGTGGCTAAGGAAAAAAAAATTAAAAAGCATAAAAAATAAGAGACTCCTGTTTCCCTGAGCCACTGGGGACTCCAACAACAGGCCTGGGTTTATTTGCTCACAGTTCCAAAAGGTTCCCAGTCAGCAGCCTGCCCAACAAGCTGCCTTTCTTCGCTTTCCCTGATACAATTTCCAGTGGTTCCTTGGCTATTCCTTTACTTTTGGCTCCTTGTTGCCTTTCCTCAGCTCCTCTGAGCCACATGGAGGCCTCCTGTCACCCCATCCTCATCCCATCAGGCAGGATCCTCTGCGTTCCCTTTGCTGAAATGGGAGAGCAGAACTTTCACCTCTGATTACCCAAAAATTATGGACTTTTGTCCCCTTGCCTTTCAGCAAGAAGGTGCCAGCACAGCAGCACAAACACCAATTCCACCCTGGCGAGGTGGCCTGGCTGGAGGGGCTGTGTCTGGATTCCTTTGGGTGCAGGGCGAGTCCTTCCACAGGACTGGAAACAATCCACAATGTCTGGGACCTTGAGGCATCTGTGCCCTGCATTTGTTTACTGCAGGGGGTTGTTATAATTGGGCTTTATTTTCTTAAATGGCTTTATCCTGTGAGGAAAAGGGGAAGTTTTGAGGATTGATGAATCCCAGAATGGTTGGGGTTGGAAGGGAACTTAAAGCTCATCCTGTTCCACCCTTGCCATGGGAAGGGACACCTTCCAGAGGTTGCTCCAAGCCTTGTCCAACCTGCCTTTTTCTCTAAAGTGTTAAAGTAAGTAAGAAAGGACTCCACAACACAGAAATAGCCAATCTCAGTCAGCCAGTGGTGCTTCTGCAGTGAAGTTTCTTAGAAATCAGATTTCGAATGACGAGATAAGGGCAAGGCAATGACATTTTGGCGTCGTGCAAGGGCTGGATGCTGCTCTTCCTGCTAAATATGGTTATATCATCTGTAAAACACATGCTGGGGAGGACAAGAGCGAGTTGTCTGCAGGTTCAAGAAAGGAAAATGGGAACATTACGGGAGGAAAAGAAGAGGTCTGTTGCGGCTGTGCTTTTTCAGCATCACAGAGTCGCACAGCCTGATGAGCTCATGTTTTGCCCAGAGGAAGGATCTGCTCTTCTGCCAGGACACACCTTTGTCTCAGGGACTGATGAATGTCCCTTAATTTCACTTGCCAAGATAAAGAGATTGTCCTTCTTCTACCAACCAAACCCATTCCAAATAATCCAGCAACCTTCTCTGCAGCCGGGGTCAGCTCAGGCTGGCCTGGCTGTGGAGCAGGGTGGATCTTTACCCCCTTTTATGGGGCTGAACTGGGAGCTGGTGCAGGAGGAAGCCTTGCAGAGCCACTGTCTGCTCTGGGAATAAAGAGCTCCTCTTTTCAGGGAGAGAATTTCCCTTCTGTGGAAGGTGGTGGCTCCCCTTCCCCGGGACTAAATCGGATCCTTATTTAGGGAGGAGGAGCAACGTGTGGAGGAGCAGAGTGAGGCTCTGCACGCACGCTTGACCTGGAAAGACCTGCTGAGGGTGGCTGAGTGCTTCAGGAGCCATCCCCAGCCAGCCCAGCCTGCAGGGACGGCTCCCTGACAGTTCCTTTGGGATTCTGGAGCACCCTCAGGCTGGGAATGCCACCCCAGCAGCACAGCCCCGGCCAGCAAGGCTCAGACATTGGGAAACAGAGCTCCAAATCCCAAATACGCTTTCAGCAGGGCGAGGGGCAGCTGGAACTGATGGATCACGGACATGGCATCCACCCAGATGGCTCCAAGTGCCACAATGACAGAATCCCAAACTGCTTTGCCACACACCCTCCAAGAGTGCACCCTGTCCCCAGGATCTGGCTTTGGGCAGAACTGCCTTAATTGCTGCTCCTGTGCTCCAGCCATGAGGTCATGGCTGGAGGAGGGATCCATCTTCCAGCTGGGAGAGCATCCTCTCCCTGCCTGGGGAATGTTTCCATCCTGATCCCCAGCAGCCTCAGGTGTAGCTTTGCAGTTTTGCGCCTCATGGCAATGCTCTGAGTGAAAATGAAAGGGGAATTGGGGCGTTTGTGGTGTTTGTCTGTGTGGAGCTGAGCTCCTCACCCTGGAATTTGGAAGACATCGATTTTTATCAGTTGAGGAGGATTCTCATTTCTAGCCTCAAAGGATTCCAGTGAAATGTTTGTTCAGCCTCCTCTCCCTCCCCTTCCTCCCTCCCTTGTGTTTCAGGACTTTCTTTTAAAATTCAGGGGCTTTGAACCCCGCAAAGTCCCAAGGTTTCCTGCCTGTTTTGTTTTTAGAAAATGCTCCTAAGGGAAAGAAGATGGAAAAGTACTGCAAGGGGGGAATGTCCTTATCACCGAGCTGTGAACTTTGCACTTCCCATCCTCTGGATTTGACTGTTCTGTTCCTATAGGGCAGCAATACAAAAACCACACGCAATTGTCTCCTCTCAAACAATGATTTGGGAATGTCATTAAAACCTCCAACGTTTTCCTGCAAATTCTTCTGCCATGTGCTTATATTGTGTTAAATCCTCTTTCTTCCAAACAGCCAAATCTTTAAATTATGTTGTTCATCATTCATTTTACTTCTGACTCCCGTTTTTTTTAAGCTGTCTTTGAGTTTTTCTCATTGAATTTTGCAGCTTTAAAGGAGTAGATTTTAGCCATGAAAGAAAGCCAAAGAGATAAATCAACTTTTTAAGCTTTTCAGTATATTTATAACTTAATTCCTAATTTTTAATAGAGTTTGTAGGAACCAGCCCTTCATTAAATGAAGGTGAGAGTCTAATTTGTGCCACATTTATATCCAATCCCTTTTTAAGCCTGAAGAGCCTTTATGACACTGACTGCAAATACAAAAGAAAGCTGTAACCAAGGGATCTTTTTCACAAACACACAACAAACAAGAGGACAGAAAAGCCCTTAACTTGTCACCTGCAGTGCCACGATGAGAATCACGATGGGAATAGAGAACTACGCTGGAAGTTAGAACCATTCCCATGCAATCTGAAGAGGCAGCTCACACAGGAATCACTTCCCAAAACTTGGAGCTCATCTTCCTCCCTTTAAGCAGCCCCAGCCGTGGAGCGGGAGGAATGGGAAGGGGAAAACACGGCTGATCTCCAGTGAAACCCGGCTGGATTCATCCCCAGATCCAGCTTCCCGAACGCCCTCCCGGCGCTGCCATGAGCTCCGGCCGCTCTCCCTGCCTCAGCCACGGCGAGCAGCGACTTACCGGGACCGCCACCATTCCCACGGCTCCGAGCTCGCACGGGATCCCTCCCTGACAGCCCGGGCGATCCTTTGTGTCCCCGGGACCCGGGCCGCGCTGTTCCCACGAGGAAAAGCCCACTTTGTGCAAGTTCAGCCGCCCATCCTCAAACTCCGCGCGGGGTGGCGGCGGCCGCCCGGCCTTTGTTCCGAGCGGGATCGGGGCTGCCGAGCGCCGCTGCCATCGTGCCTTGGCAAATCGGGACGCAAGAATGGGCCCAATGTCTGGGCAGGGGCTGTGGGCAGGGGGAACTCCTGGGGGTCTCCATAGGAAACGCTTTCCATTGGGCAGGGGTGTGTTATTAGCGCCGGAGCCCGCCCCGCCCCGGGTCTCCGCTGGGTCCCTCTCGCGGGGCTCTAGGCATGGATTCCTTTCCAGAGCCTCTCCCAGTTCGGAATTAGCAGCTTAAGGAGAGCCCGACAATGAGCAGCGCGGATTTCCTGAGCAATTAGCCAGGGGAGCGAGGCTGGGAGAGCGTGCCCGGTGGGAACGAGCAGGGAAAAGCTCCTCAAAGCTCGGATTTTCCTTCCCGCCGCCGTAATTGTTTTGCCTTCCAATTAAAAAAGTGAGGAGGGCAGGGGGGGAGCTGAGAATCGGCAAAGCACTGGGTAAGACTGGGAAGCTGCAGAGCAAAGCTGGCCGTGAAAATAAAATATCTCCCTAGGCAGACTTAGAAAGGCGCTGTTTGTTAGGCTGGGGGTTGTTGTTTTGTTTTAAATCTTCTCGGAGGAGCTGACTGGAACAGTCTGAGCTGCTGCCCTGAAAGCGCAGGATTCCTGCTGGAAAAGCGCTCAGCTTTCCATGTCCAGGGCCGTAATTGCAAATACTCAGGGAAGCGTGGCTGCGCCTGCCGGGGAGCTGCCCCGAGAGCCGCATGGTGAATCCGCCCTCCGCCTAAAAACGGCTGCTTTTCCCCTCTTACCTTCGGTATCAGCCCTTCAGGTAGGGACGAGGCTCTTCTGGCAGCAGGAGCAAGGCGGCGGATGGTTCATTTTATTCCCTTTTCAGCCCTCTCCGCTTCCATAGGGCTGAACTCCCGGGGCTGCCGCTAAAGCCCAGCCTCCCCCTAACGCGTCTCGCTCGCATTGTGTTTGTCTCTCCTCTTCCTCCGCTCTCCTTGGCTCTTCCCACAGGCAGCCAAGGCCAGTAAACAACTCATTGTGAAGCTGGGCTGGGTGTAATTCCTCGGGCCGGTGACCACCGCGGCTGGGTCGCCTCTGCAGCGCGCCCGGCTGCTGCCACAGGCTTTTATCGCCGTGCATGCAAATAACTTCCTGAATATCTCATGTAACAGCCCCGCTCGGCCCCTGCGAGCCCTCGCCCCAACCTAACACAAAAACAGGAGCGGGGATTCGGAGCGAGAGCGCCGGCCGTGCAGATGTTTCCTGCTCCCGATGGGCGAAGGTCCATTTTATTTGTTTGGTGTGAAAAAGGGGCAGAAAATGTGGGGCAGCGGTGGCCAAGGACATCGCTGTCGCTGGCAGGAGGCTCGGGATGTCAAACCCACCAGTGTCACCAGTAAGGTTAAACACAATCCCAGTTTCGTGCCTTGGGGGCATTTTCGGGCGGCTGCACGGAAATGCTGAGCCCTGGGGACATGCGGCTGCTTTTCACACCCATTCTCGTGCGAGGGTCAGAGCTCTCGGTGGGGACCGATTGACCAACACCGCGGGGTTTGGGAGCTTTTTTTAGGGAAAGAAGGGTATTGGGAGCTGGGTGTGCTGACACAGATTAGGATGAGCTCACTGAAACCTTTTTGCAGATTAGCATCTTCAGTCTGAGCTTCAAAACTGCCAGGGCTGGGCAAACCCATTAGACAGGAGACTGATGGCCCCTTAAAGATTAAATACAGCATAAATCTTAACCCAAAACTTGTGTGCCTCTTGCAGAATTTAGGCAGAATGTGGTGATTGTGCCAACTTTGCTGCTGCTGGAATGGACCCAGGCAGCTGTGCCTGGCTGGGATGTTTGCTCTCTCTCCGGAGTTATTGGTTTAATTAAACTCTCCTGACAAAAGTCTTCAGCTGTTGGGAACTTCAAGGGCTGGGAGAACAACTCCTTATAATGTTACAGGAGATTGGGAATGGGATTTATGCCCTTTGGGGGACTCCATCCCTCCAAACCGTTGTAGTGATTCCAACTTCATATCCATCCATTAAACCCAGAAGTTGTAGTGAGCAGGTTATTCAGTCACCACTCATTTTAGGATTTTTTTTCTTTTAAAAGGAGCATTTTCTCTGCCACAGCCAAAACTAGAAGCTGCAAAAGTGCAATCTATAGGTTGAGCCATAATGCTGCTCTCCAGCCTGTAGAGATCACACCAAAAAAATCAAAATTCCAATATTTTCCCTATGGAACATAACATTTTTGGTGTTGATGAGAAAGAAAACATCCCTAGAGCAATTCCTGCAGCCTTCCAAGGCACTCAAAGGAATACATGGATGCCTTTATCCTTCTCCTCCTAAATAGGCCAAATGTTGTGCTATCAACCCACTCTGTGTATTTTTTTAAAAGAAATAAAATACAAACATTTCCAACACAGTGCCCTTAAGAGAGGTTTATTTGCCAAACATGAAGAAAGGAGGAGGCTGCCTCTCTTCTTGGTTCCAGTTACAGAAAAGTGTTTGCTTTAAAATGGAAAAACAAGGAACAGACTCCTGGGCTCTTCATCTCTGCACAACCCATTTGGTGTCCCCACCCTGATCCCATGGTGTTCATCCTAGACTTGGGACAGGGTGGGATTTAGTGAACTCTCCTTGTTAAAACATTGGCAGGACATCAATAATCTGGAGTTATTTTGGAAAACAAGGGAAACTGGGCTCTTATTGGAAACCGTGGCTGCTGAGAAGGCACAATGTTGAAGCAGAAGTTTTACCCTGTCTTGCTGCTTGTGGACAGAAACCCCACAGAAATGACACTTGTGGGGTGGCTCTGGTTGTGTCAGTGCTGGAGTGGCTGTGGAACTGGGATGTGCAATTCCCATTGATTTCAGCCTGGCAGGAACACCTGAATTTACGGGATGATTTTGCCCAGAAAATGAACATATTGCATTTCCCGGTGATTAACACTTAATTCTTCTGCTGTCAAACCTAACTGAGTATTTTCAGTCAATTGAGGCTCTCTTGTGCCAATTTTCCTACTTCAGGGCACTTAGGAGCACTCCAAGGAGCCAAAGAGCAGAACCCAAATCCAGCTGGCATTTAAAGGCCACCAGAATAGATGTGACCAAGGTATCAACTTCGTTCCTTTATTGCTCCTTTCCTTCCTGTGCTTTCCTGCACCAGCAGAATTCATTTCTCAGTTGGGCCTTAAATATTGCATGGCTTTGGTTCATCCTGAGGCTTCCATGGAGCCCTCCATCCATGGAATCCATTAACAGGCTGCTGTGGCACAAATGGAGCATTTGTGGCGTCTGAGTGGTTTAGGGACCCTGCCGGGGGAAGGGGGTACCCCCATGACCCCGAAACACCAACTTTGTGCCTCGAACTGTTGTCTTTGGAGTTTTTTCCTGTCTGCAGTGCATCCATGATATCCTGTCTCATTCTCCGATCCTGTGACAGAGCTTCCAAACGTCTTGCGCTTTTAAAGCATCAGCTTTAGGGCCACAGCTCCTGTGGAATAATGTTTAGTGTCTGGGTGACCCCAAAGGATGGTTCTTGGGTCATTAAACCAACAGGTTCAATTGTGTTTGAATGGGGTGTTTCACTGAGGGTTTTCCCAGGAAAACTAAAGGAAAAAAATCAGTAATAGTGGCATTTTTCTGGGGATAAAGAGAAAAAAGTCACTTTACAGAAACCACAGCTGGTGCTGGAAAAGATTTTAAAGGAAAATTCCTGAGCAGAACCAGGTTGGATGGGGGTTGGAACAGCCTGGTCTGTGGAGGGTGTCCCTGTCCATGGCAGGGGGTGGCACTGGGTGAGCTTTAAGGTCCCTTCAGCCCAAACCATTCCATGGTTCCATGATTCTCTAACCCTTCACGACCTCATTGATGCTGCGGAATTTCCTAATGTTCCGTGGTTTGTCAGGGCTTCCATTTGGAACCCCTTCTGAAAAAATTTTACAACACAGCAACCAAAAATCCCTTTCGAATCAAATGGGAGTGCAAAACATCATCTTTTCAGGTTTTGGGTTTTTTAAATAAGCATTTAGCAGAATTTTAAAATAATTTTAAGTGCTGTGGAGAGGTGGCAAAAAAGAAAAATAAAAGCCAAGTGCCCATTTGAAGCTGTCCCCTTGCAATTTTAAAAAGGCCTCATTTAAAAACCCTGGTTTGTTTATTTATCAGCACTTACTGTTCCATTACTTTCCTATCCAAGAGGACTTTTTGCCAATAGATGCCAAGATATTTCTTCTCCAAATGTTTCAGCGTTTCCGTATTTAATGCACTTAACTCAAGCAAAGGCAGGATCATGAGCTGCTGAAATTGGGGAAAAAGTAAAATTTGTGCTGTTTACTGGGTCGGGCAAACCCAAACCTCTGGCGATACCAAGGCCTGGACTTGAATATCCCTCCAAACCTAACATTTTATCCTCAACCTTTGCTTTTCTTTTATCCCCAATAAGCCAGGGGAGTCATCCCTCCAGACAGAGTCCTCTCCCAGTCTCGAGCACTCCTCGCTCCTTTGCTTTCCGTGTCCTACAGCAATTTAATTCAGCTCTTCCGAGGTTGTCTAAGTAGTTTCAGAGCCTTTAATTTCTCTTGTTGATGGAGAAGGGATTAACTCTGCAGGCTTCCCACTCATTCCTCATCCTTCCCACGACAGGGAGCAATTTCCAAGCATGACCAAATCAAGTCCGCGATGTCTCCCTGTAGAAATCGCATCCAGGAAAGAAATTCCTGGTTATTCTCTCCTCCAGAAGGAGTTCAGAATCTCACCATGTTCATATTTTCAGTAGGATCTGGGTTTGTTGGCTCCTTCTCCCCAGTTCAAAGGGACAGATCCCGTTGGGAATGGACAGTGTTGTTTTGACAGGAGGAGCCAACTACTCCGAAATCTTATCCCTGGAAAAGGGAGCAGGTGTTTTCCAGCAGAGCCCGCCTGCTCCAGCTGGGCAGAGCCTGATTCCCAAGCTGTGCCTTTGCTCCTGCCTGACCGTGTCCAAGGGGACACCAACACATTTCCCTTTCTCTTCCCATCCTGCAGAGCGGGGTTTTAATGAAAATCAGGGGAAATTGAGTTGGTTTATTATTTTTTTGTGAATCCTGGCGACAGCTCCTATTCCAGGCATGGTGGAAGTGGTTTTTAGGCAGGGGTGGTGGATTGGAAGGTGATCCTGCCCATGGCAGAGGGGTTGGAATTGGATGATCCTTAATGTCCCTCCCACCCCAAGCTGTCAGTGCCGGCAGGAGGTTCCAAATCCACATTTCATCCCTCACACCTTCTCTGGGCTGAGGCCGTGGGCTGTCTGTAACTGGAACATGACATCAGCAAGCACTGGTGTTTTCCTGGAGGCAGAGGAGTTTCACCAAAAAAAATTGGGAAGGGTGGAGAGCCAGAATGGAGGGAAGAGCCACGACAGGGCAGAAATGAGGGGAGAAGAAACCAACCGAGGACATGCCCAGGGCTGGCTGCTGTTCCTGGCCAGGAGCACAGAGGGAGATTAAATTTCAACAAATCCCAAGGACATGAGAAGCCAGGGAATTTATTCTGTGTTCTGACAGTAAAAAATCCCAGTTTAAAAGTGCTGGGAGCACCCCAAACAATCGAGGGCGCAGCCAGGCAGGAGCACAATTCTGCTGGGTATGAATAGAAGGAAGAAGCAGCTGAATATCAGGAAATGTTTGGAACAATGCAGAGACTGGGCTTTGCTGGAGACTCCCAAGGGAAGTGGTAAAAGCCACATGGGCTGAATAATGGAAAACCAGACAAAACCGTGGTGTGCATGTCATGGAGAGAAATCCTTCAGCACAGGGATGGGGAATTCTCAATCCTTAAGGGAGCACGACATTGCTGCTGTGTTAATAATGCCTTTAAGTGACCAGTTTTGAGTTACAGCTTTGGAAGATTCCTTGCAAAGGAGGGAGCTGGGGCAGCCCTGGCACAGATTGCCCAGAGAATATGAGGCTGCCCCATCCCTGGAAGTGTCCAAGGCCAGGTTGGGGCAGCCTGGGACAGTGGAAGGTGTCCCTTCCCATGGCAGGGGGTGGAACAAGATAAGCTTTAAGGTTCTTCCCACCCAAACCATGGGATTCTGTATCTTAACCCCAAAATGAGGCAGTTTGGAGCCCAGGGCTCACAGGGATTGTGTCCAGCCGGGGTCAAACGTCCAAGTTGCGCCTCTCATTTAGGACTTGCATTAGCAAAGCTCATTAACAGAGCTAATCTTGCCCAGCCTGAGCTTTGCTGGAGCACAAACTCCCAGTGCTATGCAAATCCACGCGGGTTTATTCATGTTACGCCACCACCCTTAACCCCTGCTCTCCTGTTGTTCTGGGACTTTGGCCTCGCCTCACTAATTGCAATTAAACTTTTGGCAAAGCAGTCAAAGCTGTCTGCTTTGGGTTTGCTCCACACCCCTGGAAGATGCAGAGAAGCATTTCCTTGGGAATGGCCCCAAAATGCGCCAAAGTGCCCATCCGGGAGTCCTCACACCCCCCCCCAAGCCTGGCACACCAGGATCTGACCTTCTTCCTCCTGACCCTCCCTTCTCCAGCCTGGAACAAATGCTTGGCATCCACTGGAAACCCAGAATTTCAGACTCATCCCAAAACTTGTGGTTCACAACCCAAAATTCCTGCCCAGGCTGGCTGCTGTCCCTCAGGGGCCCTGACAGGGGATGGACATCTCTGCAGGGCCACCAGGTTGGGAACAGAGCACCGAGCAAAGAAATCCAGGAGATAAAACACATAAAAGCTGCTTCCCCAAAAGCATTTTGACTCCTAAGGGAAGAGGAGCTTCACCATGCCAGGGAAAGGCCACCCTGTCCAGGAGCTCCCAAGATAAGGATGGAATTCTTTGAGTAACCTTTCCCTTTGTTACCAGAGCTTTGTTTTAAAGAGGAAAGCACCCCCAACGGGGCAAGGCCTCTATTTTTTCCCTTTTACCTTTCTTCTCTTGACTCCTGATGTCCTTCCAAGCCGTGGCAAGGCACGGCTGCTCCGTCACACCCCTGCTCCAGGGAGCAGCTCTCTGTGAAACGTGAGACCCTCACTCATAATTCATGGCCTTCCCATTTTATCCTCACTAAGTGACCAGGGAAGGACAACTGCACCTCCTGTGACTCGGGGCCAATTCAGGATTTTCTCCTGGGTTCCTGTCTTCCCTCCTTCACTGTCTTGCTTCTCCTCTGGGAGATGATGAGAAAGGATTTTACTCAGCATTTAATAGTGGTTGTATTGACTGAAGTGAATAGACTGAAGCAAATCAACCCCTACAGTTTTACTGAGCCTGATTTGAGACTTTCCTGCTGGTTTCTTGTTACTTGCAATGCAATTTCACGAATTATTAATCATGCTGGCTGTGGAATGGGGGGCAATAGGATGCTTTTCTTGTTTCTAACAGGCTGCTGCCTGAGCTCTGTGGGACCTGCTGCCCTGGGGTGTGTCCTGTGGGCTTGAGGATCCTTTCATCCATCCCCTTCCCATCTCTGCCCTGTCTCAGCCACACATCTGCTGCTCAGCAAGGAGAAATTGGGAGAATTGTCCCCTTTTCCAGCTGGGCAGTGATGCAGCCATGGACAAGGGTTTGATGGAGCTACTCTGAATCTGTTGGAAAAGGCTTAGATTAAACTGATGCAGACAAAAAGCTTCCAAATGGCCCAATTCCAGACTTGTCCATCCTGAGCCTGCCTGTCCTGTTGGGAAGGTCAGGGAGCAAAGTGCCCGCTGGGCTCAGAGGATTTTGTCCAGGTCCTTGGGGTTATCACCCCATCTTGTGCAGAACCACAAGGACCACGTGTGGCCTTTGTCCCAGCGCCGGGACAGGTGCAGGGCAGTGGGATCAGTGCTTGAGGTGTCCCTGGGTGCTGGGCCAGCTCCAGCTCCAGCCTGCACAGGGCAGTTTTCCATGGTGGCACAGGGAGGTTTTCCCTTGGGAGCTCTGGCTGTGGCTGCACTGGGCTGAAGCTCACCATAAATATTCCCATGAGAACTCAAGGTGACTTGTGGGACCATTCCGAGCAGATCCTATATTTATCCTAACCCTGACACATCTTTAAATAGCACGGATACATGGCAGGTCCCTGGTCAGAGAGTTCAGCACTATCAGTTTCCCTGAGCGTGGCTCCTTGGAGCAGTTTGAAAAGGAGCAGATCCTCCCTAAACACTGCTTTGATCCCACATTTTTCTGACCAGCAAGAGCTGCCAGAGCCTCTCCCTTCTCTGTCAAGTCGTTGTTACACCTCTTCTCTAAACATTATTTCCCCTCTTTTTGTTGCCTTTAGCTTTCCCAAAACACCCCTCCTACCGTTTTCCAAAATCCTACTGAGCCTCTCCCAAATTCACAGAATCATTAAGGTTGGGAAAGCTCTCCAAGGCCATCGAGCCCAAGCTGTGCCCGATCCCCACCTTGTCACCAGCCCAGAGCACTGAGTGCCACCTCCAGTCCTTCCCTGGACACCTCCAGGGCTGGGCACTCCAAACCTCCCTGGGCAGGTTCCAATGCCTGAGCACCCTTTCCATGGGGAAATTCCTGCTGATATCCAACCTGAGCCCATCCTGGTGCATCTTGAGGCCATTCCCTCTGCTCCTGTCGCTGTTCCCTGGGAGCAGAGCCCGACCCTGCCGGCTGTCCCCTCCTGTCAGGGACTTGTGGAGAGCCACAAGGTCCCCCCGAGCCTCCTTTTCTCCAGCCCTGCCTTTGCCCAGCGCTGGAATTAAACTTTCCCCTGGTTCCAGGAGAACACATGGTTTTGCTTAGCTCTGACGAAGGAATTCCGAGCCGAAAGTCGTGGATGTGGCTCTGCCAAGGTAAAGTAACCTCTGCTGTGAACTTGGACAATCAAAGCTGGGCTTGTTTGTTTTCCTACATATGGATTTACCAGCTGCTGCTCTCTGACATTTCCTGATGTTTTCTTTGTCCCAATCCAGACGTCATTGCCGTGTTTGTCATCCCACGTGCAGGGGTAGCCAGGTATCCGACGAGGCTTCTCCTCCACCCAGGGCAGGATCCAGCAGGGAATCCCAATTTACTCTTTGGACCAAATTTACTGCGGGGGGAACAGGTACAAGCCATGTTTTACACACTCAAGCCCCAGAAAAAGACTTGCAGAAATCTTAATAGAAGCTGTGGAAAACGCCAGGGGATCCTGGGAAAAGTGGCCGGATATTTTATATTAATTTTTCTGAATGGTTTGCTCTGAGAAATTTATTTCCTTGGAGATCGCTGCATTGGATTAGAGAAAAAAAGGGGAAACAACTGTAAAAGTGTGTAGTTTCTCTTGAAATCTTGAATCTGTGAGATTCCTGAATATTCCTTGGGATATTCAGTTTGTTCTGTTCTGAGGGAAAGTCATTGGAAGGTGGACATTTGTGTTCCCAAAGTTTGGGATAACTCCCAAGGCTCCCTGGCTTGCTGTGGGCCCCTTAGCCCTGCCAGGGGATGGTGTAGCTTTTTCCACCCCCACATCCATGGATTAGCCATGCTGGATAAGGACAACTGGCAACTCTCTGTGCTGTTTGAGATTCCAACACTGAAAAATTGGGGTTTGAGCCTTGATTTGCACAGCCTGGGCAAGAGTTCAGGTGTGGTAGGAACCCCTTGGTAAAGGATGAGGAAGGTTTTGTAAAAAATAATGGTGTTTTACAGAGCTGCTTTGGCACAAATGAGGGGCTGAGACCATTTTGTTGGCTTGTACAAGTTGCTTCTGCCAATGACAATGATTTCACGCGTTGTCATTTAGAATTTGTGTCCTACCTGGTGCCTGAGAGAGCAGTGCAATGGATTTAGGCTGCAAACAGAGCCCTCCCAAACTCAGAAATGCCACACCTTCTGTTGTCTGCATTTTTGCACCAGAAAATGTATTTTCTATATATTTTCTTCATGTAGTTTTCTCCACAAGCTGCCACTCTGTTTCAGTGCACAGGATGAAAAGCAGGACTTGAAAAGGCTAAGACTTTGAAAAGAAAGAGTTTCTCCAGTTCAGAGGGTTTTTAACTTCCCAGATGCAAAAGGGTTCTTCAAACGACAGCAATGCAGATTCTTGGGTCAAGCTGAGAAAATGACATTTTTAACGAAATTTGGGAGCTGTCTTCAGCCTGGCAGAAGCACAGAGGACAATGCCTGTGTCCCTGATCTCCAAAGGGAGGTTGGAAACCGGGAAGGGAGAAAGAAAGGAGTTTCTGCTCCCTTCTCTCCCAGGGAGAATTCCTGGGCAAGAAGCAGCAGGGAATGCTACACAAACCAGAGAAAATTATATAAAAACCCTCCAGAATGATCCATGGGACACAAATGCAGCAAAATCTCTCCCACCCAAGCTCCCCATGGCACGACCGGGAGCGGATGGGCTCTTCTGGCTGCCCTTTGTCCCCAGGCTTTCCCTCAGCCCGTGCACCTTAGGGATTGTTTATTTGGGTGAGTTTTCCTTAATCTGGGAGGATTCTGGAGGTGTATTAAGCCCTGAGGCTGCTCTGGCTCTGGGCTGAGCTCCGCAAACACCCAGGGCACGGAGAAGCGGCTGGGCAAAGGCTCAGCCCTCCGACCTGACGGGTAAAAATAACCCGAGCCGGGTGTGGGAGATGAAAGCACCCACAGCACGTCCCCAAACACAAACCCTTTAATGAGGCCGAGCCGGTGGGGCTGCCCCAACCATTTTAGGGGCTCTGGTGGCCCAGGTTCCCATGAATAGAGCACTTGTAGAAGGCCTCCCGTGCCACAAGCGGGGAGACGGCGCAGGGGAAAACAAGGCTCAATGAAAGCTTTTAAAAAGCTCTGCTTTTCCAGGCCACGTTTAACTTTTAAACTGCTGCGAACTTGATACCTCCACATTCAAACTCGTTTCATGACAGCAGCACACAGAAAAAGGGAGAAAAACCCGTTTGGCTTGATTTTCAGGTAAACTTAGACTTCTCCAGGAGCTTTTTTCCTGGCTTTTTATATTAGTGGAAGGCAGGTGATTTAACACAATTTTACAGGATCACAGCAATGCCAGGGCCCCTCGTGATGCAAAGGACATGGAGGGGCTGGAGCGTGTCCAGGGAAGGGAACGGAGCTGGGGAGGGTCTGGAGCACCAGGAGAGGCTGAGGGAGCTGGGAAAGGGCTCAGCCTGGAGAAAAGGAGGCTCAGGGGGACCTTGTGGCTCTGCACAGCTCCTGACAGGAGAGGACAGCCTGGGGGTCAGGCTGTGCTCCCAGGGAACAGTGACAGGATGAGAGGAAATGGCCTCAGGCTGGGCCAGGGGAGGTTTAATTTGGGTATCAGGGAAAAATTCTTCATGAAAAGGGTGGTCAGGCATTGGAATAGGCTGTCCAGGGAGTCACCATCTCTGAAGAGTTCAAAAAACGTGTGGATGTGGCACTTTGGGACGTGGTTTAGTAGTGAAGGGGCAGTTTTAGATTAACAGGTAGACTCAATGATCTTAGAGGGCTTTTCCAACCCTCGTGATCCTGTGATTCTCTGATTCCTGGGAGCTCTGTGTTCATTTGCATACATGGCCTCGTGTTAGAAACAAACACTGCAGATATTCCCAGTGCCAGGATGGGCTCCTGGCCCTGCCTGTGTCCCCCAGCAGTGCCAGGGCTGGAGCTGCTGGTGCTAATTAACTCTGAATAACGAACCAGGAGAGGCTGCTCTGTGCCAGCCCCGCTGTGCTCCCACACCGAGGGACTCTGTCCAGCCCAGGTGTCCCAGCACGGGCAGGACGAGCTGCGGGCACCCCTGGAACTCGCCCAGGAGCCCAGGGCACGTCCTGCAAGCCATTCCAGCCCACGGAGCTCTGGCAGCCGCCCCAGCCCCCAGAGTTTGCTGGAAGTTGCCATGGAGAGCAGGAGCTCTTCCTACCTTGCCTCTGGGTGCTTTTCCAGCCGCCGTGCCCAGGGCAGGGAGCGCAAACTGTGCGGGCAGGCACGGAATGCCACGAGAGGGAACAGCCTGTGCTGCTGTCCTCAGCCATGAGCCTTGTCACCCACCCGCAGCCCACAGGTGCTTTGGGACAATAAACTGCCCTTGGTGACTGTCCTGGCTCGGTGCTGGGGGTGTCCAGCTGCCTCAGAGGTGCAGCGTGGAGCCTGCGGATGGGCAGGACACAAAGAGTAGCCAAGAGGTGCTGCCCGCCTTCAATTCCATACATTGCCTGAGAAAAAGGGGAGATTCAGGCCGGACATCAGCAGGAATTTCTCCATGGAAAGGGTGGTCAGGCACTGGGAGGGGCTGCCCAGGGAGGTTTGGAGTGCCCATCCCCGGAGGTGTCCAAGAAACGACTGGTGGTGGCACTCAGTGCTCTGGGCTGGTGACAAGGTGGGGATTGGGCACAGCTTGGGCTCGGTGATCCTGGAGGGCTTTTCCAGCCTCACTCATTCTGTGAAACTGGGATTGGGCTCATAATGTCGTGTGGATGTTCAGTAAATTCCTGCTCTCCGGGGCCAGGGGCACTTGGAGGTGTCACCTCCTCTTCCCTGCAAGGATGGAAGTCACAGCTTCCACAGCAGGCAGTGGAACGAGTGTAAAATCCTCCCTGCAGAGCTGCCAGGGAGTGCTGCCAGGTGGTCTGAAAGGTTCCTTCCAACCCTGGGACCTGCAGCAGGGTGTGTGTGGATGAGCAGGACACAGCCCTGGCTCCCTCATCCCAGCCTGAGGAGCTCCTGCAGCTGTCGGCAGCTCCTGGATCCGCCGGGATTTCAGGAGCTGTGGGTGGGACTCACCTGTGCTATAAATACCTGTCCTCTGCCAGCGCAGGGCTCGGAGTCAGCAAAGCATTCCAGCGCGTGCTCAGTCACACCCAGCCCTTGGCAGAAGTTGAGCATCTGCCTATTTTTAAACTCGTACTTAAAAATCTGGTGGAGGGTTGGAGTGGTGCTGCCGTGGCTTGGCCAAGCTGGATTTTGGTCACGATGGGTTTTGTTGCCTACCTGAGCTCCAGGGAATGCTCCCTTCAGTTCTAACACTTTTAAAGAACAAAAGATAGTCCAAGGCTGTAAATATGGGAATAAACATTCCCACAAGTCATCTGCTGTTAATTTACAGCCAAATCAATTCATTTTAATCCAAAAGCAGCAGAGCAGCTTTCAGCCTCTAAAGACCATTGAATATTGCACTTGATATCATCAGCAAAAGGATTGCAGGGCATGTTTTATTTCACCAAGAGCATTGGGTGGTTTGCCAAACTCTGTCTCCTGGGGGTCACTGCAAATGTGTTCTCCTGCTTTTCATACAATGTGGTTGTGCAACTCCTTAACTATTCCTGCAGTTTTAGCTTGAAGACTTCTTTAATGGAAACGTGTAGCTTGGTCTCACAGATTTATCTCCCCCTAAATAAATAAATGTATGAGCAACCTTCCTTCCAGGGCCTGAAGGACCTCCAAGAGAGCTGAAGAGGGACTGTAGGCAAGGGCCTGGAGAGACAGGACATGGGGGCATGGTTTTAGGATGAAGAAAGTTAGATATAAGCTGGGTATCCGGAAGAAATCCTTGAATATCCAAGGAAGAAATCCTTGTCTGTGAGGATGGAGAGGCCCTGGCAGAGGTTGCCCATGGAAGCTGTGGGTGCCCAGTCCCTGGGACTGTCCAAGGCCAGGCTGGACAGGGCTTGGAGCAAACTGGGACAGTGGAAGGTGCCCCTGTCCATGGCAGGGGGTGGAAATGGATGATCTTTCAGGTTCCTCCCCATCCAAACCATTCCATGATTCCATATCCTCACCTGTGCTGTGCTGTGCTGCCACAAGAGATTTTTAGCTGAAATACAGGAATCAGTCACTGCCCAGCAGGGAAGTGAGGAGCTCACCCACATCCCTCGGACAAGTTGGACTGTCCCAGGCCCATTAAATTAAATCAGGAAAAGCAAACGGACATTGCTTGGTTTAGATCTTCCTTTATCTTTTCCTCTGCCTCACGTGGAGGAAAGACCTCAGTGGGAAGCAGGAGCGGCGTGCAGCTGCCTCTGAGTGCTGGGTGTCTTTGCCATGTTTGATTCCCTGCAGCTGCTCGGGGTGAGTTCATTATCTCCTCAAAGGAGGAATTCCTATTTTTACAGGGTGATTAGCAGGCTGATGGAAACATGGAGAGAGCAGAAACCCAAATATTTAGGCAGAGCCATAAAGCACTTCCCAGAGCTGGCCCCGCAGCTGCAGCTAACGCTGGTGGTTTTCCGGGTGATACATTTTTCCTAAGGGATGAATTGCTGGAATAGCTGGAAGTGAGCACTGCCTCGTGCTTGCACGTCACTGTGCAGGGCAGAGCTGCACTGACAACAGCAGTGGGGTGGTTTGGCTTCACTCAGCTGCTCCCAGTCCGTTGTTGTTGTTGTTGTCCTGGAGTTGGGTCCCCGTAGGAATGACGGATGTGGCAGAGCCATGCCAGAACACAACAGCTCGGCTGGGACAAGGGACAACCTTCTGGGGGCAGAGAGCTGTCACATTTTGGGTGGCTGTAGGCCTCCCCCCATGGATGTACTCCGGGGGATGATTCCATGCATCCTCCTCGGGCGCAGGGATGCTCATCCCGCCCACGGCAGCGGAGCAGGTGCGAGCCCAGCTCACGCACTCCGGATTTAATAAAGATCCATAGTGTTGCTGCTGAAAAGTCTGAATCAGTCGAGTCCAGCTTGATCTCTCCCTCCCTTTCAGCCTTCCCAGCTAATAATGGGCACATGGAAGTGATTAAGGGAGCCTCGTGCGGCCGGTCCTTGTTGTTTGTGCTCCCTCAACGTGAGCTTTATCTCCCAGCACGAGGGGGACGTGTTTGGCACGTTGGACCCGCCGGCTTTGCCAGCTGCAGGGAGAGCACCAGCTCCTCCCCGCGCCCCTGGAGCTGGGAATGACTGATTTTCTCCTGGTGATAAATGTGTGGCTTTAATAACCAAGATAAGCCTGTTCTTTGCCTGCCCTGTGCAGTCTTTGCGTCACTTTGCTGAGCGATGCCCGGGGTAGGTTTGGTCTTGAGCACGTTCTTGTGACCCTCCGTGTCCTGCCATCCATCAGCAAGCCATGGTGGATCCATGTCAGATGCCAGAATTGAGGACAGAGGGGAAAACCAATGAAAATCTTAGAAAAACTTTCCATGTCCCTTAAGAAATCTCATTTTCTCTGACATTTACTAGAAAGTTGGATCTCGGCTCCATGATCTGTCCAGCTGGCAGCCAGTTCACAAAGTCATCCAGAAATTGTTTGGAAACCCTGTTATTGACAACAGTAACCATTAACACACCCAATGAGCTCAAAAATAATGCAAATATGGGAGAAAAGAAATGCAGAGCAGGAGTATGTTTTATGAAAATTAAGGGAAATTAAGAATTCTGGAATCACAGAATGGTTTAGCGTGGAAGGGAACTTAAAGCTCATCTCATTCCACCCCCTGCCATGGGCAGGAACACCTTCCACTGTCCCAGGTTGCTCCAAGCCCTGTCCAACCTGGCCTTGTAAGACTGAAGATATGCAAGTATGAAGATGGTGAGAAATCCTGCTGGGAGCTTGGGTGGATCTCACCAAATTTCAGGTCTTGGATCTTGGTTAAGTTCTACCAGCCTTTTTCCTATTCTTCTTTACTTCTTTTTGACCCAACTTACCCCAAACCCTTCTCAGCTGAAAACACCCCCCTGGAAGGGCTCCTGGCATGGCTGGATCTCCTCGGGATTGTTTGCATAACTTTGGATGTGCTCTTTATGTCTGGAGTGCTTGTTTTGATCTTTGTTTGAATAATACTTGGAGTGTTGATCCATGACGTGGTTTCCAACAGCCTCCAAAGAGGTACAAGACTATAAAAAATATGTTGCTGGGTTTTGGGGTTTCTTTAATTAATTCTTCCATTTCTGCCGTTAACCCAGCACTGCCAAAGCCACCACTAAACCATGTCCCCAAGTGCCACATGTCTTCTAAATGCACAAAGGACATTTTGTGGCAATTCTAATATAACTTAAATGATTTGGTTTATCTTTCTTTGTGGCTGGAAGTCTGGGAGCTTTCTGGCATTTCCTAAATCCATTAATTTATGGGAAGAACACCACTGAGTGATTGGGAGCTGGGGAAAATCCTCTCAATGTGAAAAGCTAAAACTAAATGCAGAGACGGAAGCAAACGTTCTTGTGCCGGCAAAACGAGATGGTTCTGTTTTCCTTTCTAATTCCTGTGTTTCTTGGAAATAATTTAGGAATTGTTGGTTAATAATCTGTAAAAAAGGTAGCAGAGGTTAAAGCACAGAATATTCAGGGCCATTGCATCCATCCTCTCTCATTGTTCTGAGCTTTCCAACTTGGAGACACCTCCATTTCCGTGGAGTTTAACCAAAGCACAGCTTCACTCTGCTCCCTGGGAATGTTCTGTGGGCTCTCCCTCCAGGGATGCACCTGCTGAGAAATACAAGGAAATCTGGTAGGACCCCTTAATTTGGGAAGAAGAAGGGACACAGCTTCTCAGCGTGAAAGGGGGACACACGTTGGGAACAGGGTCACACAGGTGTGTGAGGACTCATGGGATCTCCCCACCAAAAACCCCTTTTTCTGTTCTGTCTGTTGGACCACAAACCCCAGGCAGAAGAAACACCTGGGGCTCCAGGGGTTGTTTTTCAGGTTGATAAAAGAGGAAAGGAGCAGTTTTACCACACAGACAGCATGTCCCAGCAGCACCCAGGTCATCACACGGCTCTTAAATTCCGCTCTTTGTGCAAAATCAGCCTTAAGATGGGCTGAGTTGTACTTTTGTTTAGAAATCATAAATGGCAGAGAAGTACACCCACCGGAGAGCTCCGGTCTGATCTTTGTGCTCTCCCACACGACCTGCCCTCATCCCCAAAGTACAGGAGCTGATGCCTTTGGAATATTCCCTTGGGATTGCCTGGAGTGGTCTGGTCCAAGGAGACCCACGGTTCATTTACTGGGCCAGCAATGAGCCATAGAGATCCTTTCCATGAATAAAAAATTCCCATTTCTGCATCAGCATAAGATTTAGTTCCTCTCCTTGTTCTGAGCAACTGTTTGATTCTTTGGAAGGAAGTGATCAGGTATTCTGGAAATTCAATTAATTCCCTGGGTCACAGGGTAGTTCTAAGACAAGGAGTTAAACTTATTTCCTTTTCCTTTGTTTTTAAGCTCATTTTTATTGTGTCCAGAGCATAGCTGAGATAAGCTCTGCAGTAAACACACATCAGGACCAGATTCTGCAAGGAAACATATTTTTGTCCTTTTTTTCCCCCTAAACCAGGGCTTTAACTGGATCCTTGTCTAATTCTCAAGGTCATTGTTAAATATTTTAAATACTTGGTGAAATGCCAAACTATTTTCATTGCCTGAAGTTTTCTCCTTGGAGAATTTTTGCAGACAAGGAAATGTGGCATCTTCAGCAGCTGTGTCAAAGAGAAACCTGCCTTGACAAGCATTTTTGTGACTCAGTAACCTGACTAAAGTTTTATTTATATTGAGTAGGACCAAGTGTGTCTCGGAGTGTGTTTAATCACCAGCAGCACTATTTAGTTCAATTTAATTTAATGGATTTAATCTCTGCAGCAGGACTGTGATTGTTATAGATTTCATTTATTAGGGAAAAACGGTTTTATTGCTGTGGTTTGCATTAAATCTGGGCTGAAACCCCCTGCAGGCCTTAGGTGGATGAAGCAGGGGAAGATCTGATGGCCCCTCATACTTAGGGCACATTCCCTCTCCAGGAATATCCACAGGGCTGGGGAAGGCAAATGGGACAAATTGAGAGAAAAGTGGATTTTTTTCCTTTCTTCACATCCAATTGTGAAGGATAACTTTGCAGTGAAGGCCTCTCCAAGGCAGGGCAAGAGCTCCTTGGTGGTTTGCGTCAGGCGTTGATATACAGTGGAATAATAATGCCACAGCAAGCCTGGATCTTGCCAGAGCTGGGTTTTATCTTTTCTCACTTTTATACTGGGAAAAAGCAAACTAAGATCTTTCTGTGATACCCTTTCACCATCACTCTCCTTGGGGAAGGAGCTGAGGGAACTTAAATGAGGTTGGAGTTTGTACCAGGCCTGTGCCAGCTCTGCACTGAGTGCGGAGATTGACCAAAAATGCTCAAAGGATGAAATTATGGTTGGTCTGACTGAGAATTCTGAGCAAACAGAACTTTCCAAAGCTGCATTATGAACAGATGAGACATTCGTGCTCCTTTTATGAGAGCAAGGGAGCACTATCAGCCAGAAAATAAAGGAACTTGACTGAAATCAGTCATTTTTGTTTCCTTCCAAGCCCTAGTTTTAATTTATGCAGGTGATTTACAGTGAAACTCCAAAGCATTGGGCATTTATCCCTGTTAAACGGCTGGACTGGGCTTCATTCCCCTTTTTTCCATAAAAAAGGGGTCAGGCATTGGCACAGCTGTGCAGAGCAGGGGCGGAGTCCCCATCCCTGAGGGATTGAACAGCCATGTGCTTGTGGCACTTGGGGACATGGGTCAGGGGTGGGTTTGGCACTGCTGGGGGTGTGTCTGGACTCAATCTCGGAGGGCTTTTCCAACTTTAATGATTCCATGAGCCTGGGCTGGTGTTTAGAGGGCAATGTGCCCCATCCGAATGGGTCACTGGCTGTGGGGACAACGTGGGGACAATTTCCTCACAATTCCCTCACATTCCAGGCTGGCGCTGTGACAGGGAGAAGGGCAGGACATGGTGTGGGTCTGACATCTGCCACTGTCACCGCCAGAGTGGCCTCTGATGAGGAGGAGGGAAGGGCTGCCTGGAGGTGTCTGTCCATAGTTAATCAACACCAGCCACAATCTCGAGGGATTTAATGAAAAAGGTTACAAAACATGCCTTGCTTTGCAGAGAAAACAAAGATCTTTTATTTTGCAACTAATTAATCCCTTCTTTCCCCCTTTGTGGCTTTTTTCCCCTTCCCAGGGAAGAAGAGAGTATAAATTTGGATTCATTTCTCCTTTCATTTCCTTGCCCTCAATGAAAATTCAGGGAGATTGTAATTCCTATGAGCACAACCCATGGAGTGAGGGGAGAAGAGTGAGGGGAGAGGGTGAGATTCCCAAGATTTAGCAGGTGCAGCCTTCACCCAGCCCTGGAAGAGGCTGGAGTGATGCTCTTTGGGGCTCTTGGCAGTTTTGGGGTACTGAAGCGCCCACAAACTGGCACAGTTTTAGCGGAGAGGCAAAAGGTGGTGCCTAAAAACCCAATTGCCTAAAACCTGACTGCCTAAAAACCTGCTCTAACCAACACTAGAGATGGTTCTGGGGAAGTATCACTGGGGGTATTATTTCTTTATGATCTCCTCTCTGGCCTCCTCAATATTTGTTTTATGCAGCTGCCTCCAACATCTGCTTTTCATCTCTGCTCTCTGTCCATGTAGGTATTCGAAAATGCCTTCCTTCTTTCAGCTGCTTTCTGGGCCTCCTGCCTTGTCAATGAAACATGCAGATAATTGATTCAAAAATCACTTTCAAACAGCTTTTTGAGTCTTTTACACTCAAATAATTAAAGGAGTAATGTCAGCTGCCTTCCACATAAAGGAAGATGGGGGAAAATAACAAGATGAGCCTGAAATTTCTCAGGAATCTAAAAGGAGGCTGAAGCCATTCTGTAGTTCCAATCTGAGGTGTTTTCCCACCTTTCTACCTGATGGATTTTAAGCTGTTTCCCAGCCCCTCCTCTGTGCACTTGGAGCAATCAGAACCCAAGCTGCGGTTCAGCCTTTGAGCCCAGGATCCTCCTCTGGAGCCCTGGGATTCCCGGGAGAGCAGCTCCTTGTGGTCAAGCATCAGCCTTAGTGTCAGAAATCCCTGATCCCTTGGCACGAAAACATCTCCGAGCCCTGGCACAGCAGGTCCTGGCAGCTTCACCTCGCTGGGAGGGGGGAGTCACACGAGTGGGGGTTGCAGATTTTCCATCCCCCTTTCCGCCTGAAATTGTGTCCCCCCTCCCTCCTCCCCAAGACACGTGGGGTTGTTGCTCTTGGATTAAGGAGATGCAGCTCCGAGGCTTTTCTCAAAAGCAAATACAACTTTTGACCTCAGTGAGGAGCAGATTTTGCCTAGATCCAAGGCCACGAGGCTCCTGATGCCTCCTCCCTCTCATTCTCGCTGCAGCCTCCTCGGGAAAAAGCCCTTTTCCTTCACAGAAAATCCCTCTCCTTTTGATGTTTCTCCCATTCTTTGTTATGTATCTCCTTGGGCAAAGCTCGCCCTTGGAATAACACCCCTCCACACTGCAGCATCGTGTGCTCCTGGGGCTGAGCTGCTCCTGCATCTTGGATCAGCCACGGCACAGGCAAATCTGCATTTTCTCACGTAGGTCATCAATAGTGGGGTTTGGAGCCCCAAGACTGACCTTGATTAGGCAGAAAATACTCCCTGGCTCAGGTGGGGTGGTCTGAAGCATAACCCACCTTCCAGCCCGGAGGGAAAATAGGGTTTGCATCTCTTCTTCCTCCTCCTCCTCTTCCTCTGAGTTACCAGGGCAAACAGCCCATCATAAGGGAAGGAGACTGGAAAAAAGTTGCCAGGTCATGCCAGGTCTGATGTCCACAAGGAGTAGGGGATTTTAAGGAAAGTAAAAAGGAGCAGAACTGGGGCCAGGTGGGGTCAAGGTGTGCAAGCCCTGGAGGTCCCCAAGCCCTGGAGGTCCCCAAGCCCCAAACCAGCCCTGAGGTCAGTGTCCGCCTGGATTTACATCCCCTGGATTTGTTTAGCAGGCAAAGGAAAATCTCCTGGGTTTCTGTGTCTTCCTCCATCTGAAAATGTAAACTATAGTAAAGTATCTGCTTATAGTGTGACCTCTCCTCTTGAGTGGGGGGTTCTGTCCTGGGGTGAATTCCAGCAAACCACTGTGTTTACAAGGAAAATGCCTTTTTCTCGGTGTTCTCACATCCATTAAAAATCCTTGGGGGAAAAGCAGAAGAGTTTTCATGGCTCACCGAGGAAAGTCGAGGGAACAAATATTCCTACCCCACTGTCTTAAAAAAAGTTATAGAAAAAAGACATTAACGAAAATCAGGTTTAAAATAATTGTTTGGTGCCTCCTGTGGTGATGCATATGCTGAGTTTTAAACCAGTGAGGTGCTGGGTTTTCCTCCCAATCTCAGGTTTGCAGCAAACAGAAGCAAACTCCTGCCAGGGCTTGGAGCTGGTCGGGTGCCCCAGGTCATCACTTCTAAATTCCAGGAGGGATTTAGCCCACTGTGGGGCCAGCGCTGTGCCGGACAGACAATCCCTTTCCCGAAGGATTCTGGCTCCCCACCGTGGCAGCAGCACGAGTTGGGCTGGGGAAGTGTCAGAGGAGGCAGCCCGGAGGGATGAGCTTGGAGCTGCAGGGAAAGGCGAGGGGGAGGCTTGGAGCATCCTGCGCTGGTGGAAGGAGTCCCTGCCCATGGAGGGGGTAGGAAAGTCCTTTCCCACAGAGCCATTCCGTGATGGCCAGTGGCAACTGGGCCCTGGGAGTCACAGCCGCGGGGAGCTCCAGCTGCTGTTCCAGGAGCTGCTTCCACACAGGGCTGGGGGAAATGACAGTTCCTGGGAGGGACACGCAGGGTCCCACACTGCCCCATGGTCAGCAGGCTCTGTAAACAAACTGCCGTGTGCCTGGAGACAGATCAGAGCCCGGGACTCCGTCCCTCTGCTCCTCAGCATGCTCAGGGAAAAGCCAAGAGCAATAGATTTATGGAATCCAAACATCACAAATGCAATTTATTTACACTGCTGATGCCGAAAGGAGAAGCAGATGCTTCTGGTTTGGATGCCTGTCCAGCCTAATTTCAGGAAAACGTGGGGGTCAGTGTGAGGGAACGGAAGGAATCAAAATGTTCAATGTGTCCCTCCCAGTTACAGTCCTTGTCCATCCCTGTCACATCCTCACAGCCGTGTGTGCCTGGAAGCTCAGCTCTCCAGGAACAGCCTCCGGAGCCACCCCTGCACCCACTGTCCCGTTTTCCCTGATTATCCTGTGAGATATCCATCCAGGACACCTCCAGCGGGGCCAGAGCCTGGGCCAGAGGGCTGCAGAGCCATGCAGGGCTCTGGCTGACTGTGCGGCAATGGCTTGTCCTGGCTGAAACCATCCTGGGGCAAAGGAGTGGAAAAACAGCCCCTGGGGGATTTGTTTGGCTCAGCTGCACCGTGCAAGGGACAGGTCCCCAAACCAGGTCTGAATAAAGGTGAATTGTGTGGCAGGGGCTCGAGGTGGCTGCCGAAAGGTGAATTTGGTGAGCAGGTGTGGCGCTGGCCGTGACCTGCTGCCTCCTGTGCCACACTGTGGCATCACAGACTCGTCCCTTGGAATGGGACCTTAAACCCCATCCAGTGCCACCCCTGCCACGGGCAGGGACACCTTCCGTCATCCCAGGGTGCTCCAAGCCCTGCCCAACCTGGCCTTGGACACTGCCAGAGATCCAGGGGCAGCCACAGCTTCTCTGGGCACCTGGGCACCTCTCCACCCTCACAGGGAAGAATTGATTCCCAATATCCCATCTAACCCTGCCCTCCTTCACCCCAAAGCCATTCCCAAAGCCATTCCCTCACAGGGAAGAATTCCTTCCCAATATCCCATCTAACCCTTCATCCCAAAGCCATCCCCCTGTCCTACCTTTGTCCCACGGCTCCGGCCGGTGGCAGAGCCAGGCAGGATTTTCCCCGGGGCTGTCTGGATCCATGTCTCTCCCAGCAGAGGGCACGATGCGCAAACGAGAGCGGCCAAACCCGGGCAGCAGCGATTCCAGGAATGAGGATTCCAGCAAACAGGAGCAAGAGCCGAACCCTCCCAGGCGGGACGGGTCAGACACGGCGTGTCCTTGGGGTGGCCGGGGCCACTCACTGCTCCCAGCCCTTCTTGCGCTTTGGAGAGCCCTTGGTTTCGTTATTAAACACCCCCGGAGATCCTTCAAGTGACATTTGGAGAAACAGCTGCGAGTTAAAGGAAATGCAGCCAGCATCTTTTGGAAGAAACCAAGTTGCCCCTGATTTTCCAGAATTTTGATCTCAAAAGAGCAACATTTCCCAAGAGCATTCAATGCCTCCTAACGATGTGATTTACTGCAGGGAGCAAAGCCATCTCCTCTGTTCAGTGTGAGGTCCAAATTCAAGTGTTTGGATTATCAGAAAACTCATTTCTAAAAGTGGCTTAGTTGTAGAAACATACCTTCCTGTCTGAGTCTTTCCTTTCCCTGGATTATTATCAAACTTTCTTTGAAAGAAGCTTCCCAGCAAAAGTAGGAGAAAGTTTCCCTTCTTGCCTTAATTATTAGGTGAGGTAAACACGCTGTGTAACCTCAGCTATATAATTTAAGGATTTTGGTCATTCCTGTGGCATGGGAATTCCCCTTTTTGGGCACCATTATGTATCTATTCCAAAATTTCTTTTGTTTCACCTCTCTGCTCACATGGTGCTGCTGCAGTGATGCAAGTCCTGGCTGACACTCACTTAAAAGCAATGAAATCTAAACCACTTTTCTTCCAAGAGGCAAAGTTTACCCAAATCCGATGTCCTGGGAGAGCCTCTTGTGAGAGGGAAATGCCTTCCTGCAGCTGCCCCACACCAGCTGTGTCCTGCCTGTCCATGCTTCCACTGGAATTCCTGCTGCAGAGGGGTGGGTGCCTCTCCCTGCACCCCAAAAAAGGCTTATGTTGTGGTCCTGGAGAGGATGGACTGGGGGTTTGGTTCAGGAAATAGCTCTGAGTTAAACACAGGCTGTCCAGAGAAGCTGTGGCTGCTCCATCCCTGGAAGTGTCCTGGGGCTTGGAGTAACCTGGGATAGGGGAAGGTGTCCCTGCCCAGGGCAGGGGGTGGATTAGATGAACTTTAAGGATCCTTTCCCACCCAAACCCTTCTGTGATTTTGTGATTCCAAGCTCTTGGCAAAGGCAGATTCTGAGCTCTTCTGCAGAGAGTGACCTGACCCCAGAGCCACAAGCTACATCAACCACCAGGAGCCAGCCAACACCACTCAGGGGGTCGTATCCAAGTGGAAAATAAAAATAGCTCATGTGTTTTAGTTCAACTGTAGAGAAGCCCTCTTTATTTCAAGGATCTGGAAACTTCAGATGAGGATGTGAACAAAGGGAATGGAGGGTCTGTCCTTGACTGCAAAGTGCTTTGGGTGTCCCAGCCATGAAGATCTCTCCAAGCCTGGTGTTCTGTCCCAGAATTTCCTTGTGGAGCATTTCCTTCCCTTTGAGCCTGACCACTGCCACAAATCCCCCCTGCTCCCAGGAGGGACACTGGGCCATCAGGGGATCCTCACGGCTGAAGGGATCTCCAAGATCACCGAGTCCAACCAGAGCTGTTCCATGTGCAGAGGTGGCACAGCCCAGGGAAAAGCCAAAGGCTGTCCATTCTCCTGGGAAATCACTTCCTCCCCTGGCTGCGGGGTGTGCACAGAGCAGCTCTTGCCCCTGGGGGACAGCAGGAAGGGCTTCCCCCCGCAGCACCCATGAGCAGCACAGCGAAACCACCAGCAGCCCCTGGGGCTTCCCTGGCGGCTCTCTGCTGACAGGGGAAGCTCTTCCTTTATCACTTTGATCATCCTGTGCAGGGCTTTGTTTCCTCTCCGTCTCTGAAGGTGATCAGAAATGGGGCTGCTGGGGACCAGCTGCCAGGAACTGTACCACAGCAAAACCGTGAATTTGCAGAGATAGGACAGGAGATAGGACATCCCCCGGTGTCACCGGGTTCTCTCTGTCCCTCTTTGCCAACCAAGGAGTCAAATGTTGTCTGAATGTTCACTATAAAAATCCTGCCAACGTGGGCTGTAACAGAATCATCATCTCCTCTAGATCCCTCTAGCAGAACCTCAGCAAAAATACATAAATAATGCCCAGTCTTTAACAAAATAGAGTTTTATTAATTACAGCACTTCAAGTAACATTTCATCTCTCCTGGGAGTGTCTCAATTCAGGCTTCAGGAGTAAGAACAGGTTATCACAGTGCATCAAGTTATTAGGACATCCTTCCTTCCTGCTGACGGGATCAGCTTTGTTTGGTAATGTTCCTCCAAGGGTTTAATTGACTTGATTACATTTCTGCTCTGCTTTTACTGGTCCCCAGCCCTTGGCAAAGCTTCCTTTCAAGTCTCCCGAGAAGCAAAGGCAGCACTCAGCACTCGCTGCTGGCGCCACAGCCACGAGCTGGGGATGGCAGAAAGATCGGGAATGGCAGGAAGATCTGGGAATGGCAGGAAGGTCTGGGAATGACAGGAAGGTCTGGGAATGGCACAAGGTCTCCATCTGAGGAGAGGAGGGTCATCTCCTGAGGGTCTAAGCCTGAGGGTCACCTGGGTTAGGAATATTTTAGGATATAGATCCTGCCTTTAATAAACAACTACACAACTCTTGGCTCAATAGATCCCTGAGGAAGCCTTTAAGCACCCTATTTATATAAAAAATAGCGGGGTTGATTTACAACCATGAAATGTCTGCTGTTTCACCTGTACAGTGAATAGTCTACACAGAGATGCAGCAGCTGTGGTGTCTCGATGCCGAGGGGCTCCTCAGCCCCAAACTCCTCTCAATAACAGCTGCACTGCACCAGGAATGAGGAAGGTTTAAGCACCATGGTGACACTTGGTCCTGGCTATTAAGCAGTTTCCAAACGGTTTGGAATTGTGTTGAAGGTTTCGTGTTCCGTCATTCCCAGCGGGAACACACCCTACTTGGATTTGAGTCTAGACCTGGGAGACATGCTGAAAAATATCTTGTAGTAGATGTAGACGTTGATAATCCTCAGCAGAATTCCCAGGATGTAGCTGAGGGACCTGAGCAGGGCGGCGGCCGTGCTGGAGAGCTGGAACAGGAGCCCCAAGGAGCCGCAGGATGGAGCGGAGGTGCCGCTGGCCCTCAGGTGCTCATCCACGAGGAACAGGGCACACTCTGCGGCCACCAGCGTCCAGATCACCCTGGATGCCAGCCTGGCGTTCCTGACTGTCCGCAGGGAGCGTGACTCCGAGGGCAGGAAGGTGATGAGATATGCCTCGAAGGCCACGCAGCTGAGCAGGACACAGCTCACGTGGGCATTGGCCGTGAGCAGGATCCGCGCCAGCACGGCGGCTGGCGGAGAGACATCAGCGCCAGAACTCCCCCAAAGCACGTCAGAAACAAGGCTGAGGAAAACCAGGATGTCTGCCTGGGCCAGGCTGGAAATGAGGACTGCAGTGGACTTGGAGGAGACCTTGGCAGACTGCAGGAGGATCATGGTGTAGGCGCTGCCCAGCAGCCCTAGGAAGGTGCTGACGGCGTTGGAGGAAGACAGGACGAGGTATTGGATATACTTCAGTGCCAGGTATCTTCTGAGATCTTTCATGTGGTCTCTCTCCATTGAAATGCCAGTTAGGGAAGAATACCTGGAATACAGAAAAGAAACCCCGAGTGATTAAATGTAAAATTAGCAGGATGGATTCCAGGCAAATTATGATGGACCTGCACTTGTAGAGGCACATTCCAGTGTCAAGAACTGGTTGGAGATTATGCCAGCTCAGGATCTGAGCTTGTATTTACACAGTCATATCTTAAACAGGAACAAAGTTTGTAAAGTGCGTGGGTATTTTTAGATAGCGGCATAGTTATTGTTATATTGCACAGAAAGGGTGTGAGCATGAATTATCCCTGTGGCTGAAAGGGAGGAGCCAGAAAATGATAAGGTGCAGTTCCTAGAAAATAGTAAAATCATCTACAAACTCAGTTCTAATAAATAAACAAGGAAATTGTTATCTAAATGGGACAGGGGAGATAAGGAAGAACAGTTTGGGTTTCTCACAGATAAAGCAAATTGATTGAGCCCAACTTCCTCCTGTAGCGGGGTGATCACTCCTGGTGGGAACCAGCAAGTGCCACATAGCTCGAATTTTCTGAAGAGTTTCAGTAATGTTTCATGAGGCATTTTTAGGGGAGGAGCAAGGCGAGAAATGTGGCCTAGGTGAAACTATGGTTCAGTCATACACAGCTGGATGGGAAGCCACGGGAAGGCTCACTCTCAGGAATTTGAGGAATGATGTGTCAGGCAGGGCTCTGCAGAGATCTCACATTTTGCGGTTTTCATGAACTGCACGAGGGAACTCAGCAGAATTTAGGCCTTGACTGAGGTGTGTGACCAGTTTTGAGGCCAACAGCTCAAAAAAGGTGTCACTGAAGAAGTTTCAAGGAGGCTGAGCCTCAGAGAGTGAGCTGAGTGTAACAATTCCATTTCTCTCCTATTGAGCAATTCTCTCCTTGTGTAAATTCTCAGAATTCCCAATGTCAGCACCTTGGAGCTGGTGTTACAGAGCTTTTCCAGTGCATTACCCAGCAGGTCTGGGTGGTTGCTTTAGTCATCACCTGGTTTTAAGTTTGCTGGAATGATGAGGAGCTGATAATCCTGGGTGATACCCATGAAAGGTACCGAGGCAGCTTTTTGAGACTGGGATTCCCATTTCCTGTAGAGACTTGACTGGTACCAGGTTGACTCATCTGAGATTCACATGTGCCTGCTCTCCTTTAAGTGTCTGATCCAACTTGCTGATGGAATACTTTGGGGAAGAAGTAGAAAAAAATTTTCTCCCTGTATTTCAGCTGAGTCAGCTCATCCTACCCTCATCTCCCACAGTAATTAAGTGGAAAAACAGTTCTGCATTTTGTGGCAAAAGCAAATGATCTTAGAGGTCTTCTGCAACCGTAATGACTCCATGATTGGTTTGACCTTTTGTTTCAATACAGAGAACCAAAGAAATTCGGCTATAATGGAACAAAGCCTGAATCCACAACATGGAACACGTACAAGTCCCCAGCTCTGAGTGGAGGAGAACCAAGCCATGGCAAGTACGGTTGAATTCTGATTTATCTTGGTACCTTCAATCCTGATTTATCTTGTTATGTCCTTTGGAAAGGTACATTAAGAATGTTCTGTTGTTATTTTTTTCTTGAAACCTTTTTCCGTGTCCATTTTCATTAATGATATTTTTGAGGAGATAAATTATATGCCTTGATAAAGATCTTTGCTCGCTATATGACCACCAAGGGCTGTATTTACAGCAGATCTTGTCCATGTGGAGCTTTTTAACTCAGAGCTTCTGGACTTTGGGTCCTGCCTGGCACCAGGGTTTGGTGATGAGTCCCAGGAGGTGTGTTAGGAATGAGGAGCAGCCGGAGGAGCCGGAGGAGGTGCCCAGGGCCGGACCCTGAGGAGCTCATAGTGTTTCTCCAAACCTCTGTTCTTGAAATGTCATCGTTTTCCGTATTGCTGCCAGCGTTTTTCTGAACACCACAGTGTCCTCGGAAAGGAGCTGGAGTTTGTGGCTGGAAGCCTTCCCCTTTCTGTCGGTGACAACCAGAGGTGTCTGTCCCTTCATTCCACGGCTGCCCCTGGAGGCAGGATCGCTGCCAGGGCTCCCTCCCGCTCCCTCCACCTCTTCCACACTATAATTTAGGGGTTAAAAGTGGCATCCAGAATGCAGCAGAGCGAGGTTTGATTTCCTCCTTCGCCTCAGGGGACTGAGATGTTTATCTCCCTTGGGTGTCCCACCCAGCCGGATAGGGATCGTCCTGTGACCCCGGCGGAATCTGGGCACGATGTGAGAAAGCAGGTGACACCCTGGGCCAGGGGACAGGGACCAGGACCCCATGGGTCACCACACGGACACTTGCATGTGTTTGATAGGGCAGGGACATCCCGGTTCGTGACACTTGCTCCAAGTGTTTTGGGATACATCTGCTCTCAGAGATGTTCCCGGGAGCTGGAGCTCCATCCATGGAGAGCTGCAGTGGCCCTGGCAGGGTTTTGGCACTGCCCACAGCCTCCGTGGGGACACGGGCTGGGCTGGGGCAGGAGGAGGCAGGGAATGCTGCCCACCCCACGGGGATGCAGTGAGGGTACAGCCCCTGCTGCTGTAGCCAAATCAGTGCCAGAGGGTGCCCTGGGCACGTCACTGGTCAGACACAGCCTCTGCACGGGCAAGAGAAAGGTGATTTTGGGTGAAGAACAGGACTATGAAGAGAGCACAGGCATCTCCATCCACAGCTTCCCTGCGGCTGGGAAATCCCACCAGCCCACCAAGAGATTTGGTGAGGGGAGAGCAAACCATTCCCTCTGCCTGCCCCAGGGCAGGCAGGATCACACCTGGACTCGGAACAGGAACAGGAAACTGTCTCCTGAATGTTCCCAGAACGGCCACACTCGGTGAAGAGGAAACCTGAGCTTCATCCATTTATTTACAGTTTTCAAAGTGGCTCTTGTGGTCTGTGGTTCAGGCCACCCACAGGTTCAGGTCATCCAGGAGGATTCCTGCACATGGACAGGGACACTTGGACAGTTTTTGGTCAGATGAAATCTCAGTTCAAGCTCACAGGAAGTTTCCTGAACCAACACTTGGCGTTTTCAGCGCGCTATTTTTTTATCTCCACAGAAATCCCTCCTGACACACTTCCCAAATTCCAGTTAATAATAACTTCTCATTTGTCATCAGTACACTGTTGTAGTCTGAGGGGTACCCAGAAATACCTCCTGTTCTTAAACAATTAATTCCTTTCAAAATTCCTCCTGGAATGGTGTCAAAGAACATAGAGAAGAGGAGAACAAATTAGAAAGGCAGATTAGCACTGAATATCCCGACTGGAATGAAGTGCTATTCCTTAGTCAAAAAGCAAAAATACTTACATTTGCTGGAAGAAGCAGCCAGGGATAGTTTTCTGCATCCCTGCGCTCTGAGTGGTGTCTCAGCAGGGCTGAAATGTGCCGTTTCCCTTGGATGGATTCCTGGTTTTTATACAGAGCGCCCCGTGTTCGCCTCCACGTCAGAGCCGGGCCTGCAGGATTTGTTTTGCTGGGCAACTTCCCCAGAGCTGGTTTCACAAGGATTACTCACTCGGATCGTGGTGCCCATTAACTTTCAGCTGTCTGGAAAACCTGATGGCCTGCGTGGAAAAGGAGTCCCAGACATTTCCTCCAACACAGGCTGGAGCTGGAGCAGATTACAGGGAGCGATCCCGGACCTGTCTGGGTGCCGTGGGAGCCAGCACAGGTTATCCATGAGGATAAAAAGGCAAGGATGTCGCCGGCAGGGCTGGATTGGGCTGTCCCGGAGTGTTTGTGTTGGTGTTGCCTGGGACACCCAGGTTTGGTGCCGCTGACGTTGCACTCCCACTCCTCATTGTTCTCCCGGAGGAACCTGGGGCTGGAGCCAAGTCCTTCCCTGAATTCTCCTCACGAGGTGTCGGTGAGGAGCAGAGGAGCATCCCAGAGCCGCTGTGGAGAGCAGCAAAGGGATCCATGCACAGCCACGGAACACCGACCACAATTCCCGGGTTTGTGGGCACCGATCCCGTGCCTGCAGCCAGGACATGGACACAGGGAACGAAAGGCAGGGACGCTGCCCGGGTTTGGGATCAGCCAGGAGGGTTCACTGCCTATCCCACACCAGCCCTGCCATTGCCCTCAGCGCTTCCTGAGGCCAAGGAGAGCTGTGGAAGGATGGAGCAGCTGAAATTCCAGGCGCTGCAGGGCTCTGGCACTGCTGTTCCCACCTGAGGATGGGCAGGGAAAGCTCAGTGCTCTCCTCCCCACCCGGGGACACTGTGGGAACATCTGCCAGAGCCAGAGAAGGTCCTTGGAAATAGGGATTGGATTCATATAATCTGTGCTTGGATTTAATGTACAAATATTCATTTTTGTATTTGATTTTAAGGAGTGAGTTTTGCCAGGGACTCTCCATAGCAGTTTTGTGTTTTAAAACTTCTGTTTATACTTCACAACTTCTATTATCTTTTACAACTTCTACTCTATTTTACAACTTCTATTTCACAACTTCTGTTGTATTTGCTTATTTTTCTTGCCTGCCACGATGATACAACAGAACCAGCAGCTGCAAGAGCACAAATTCTGCAAACTCTCGGCTGACTCTTCTCGGCAGCTCAAAATTTCACAACGACTGGTGGACAGATAAGATGAACCCTCCATCTCCCAGGGCACCACCCTTTTGGTCAGAGCTTCCCCCCAGCACCCACTCTGTGAAAACAGCAGGAAACTCCTTTTTAGGGGAGGCAGGAGGCTGAGATGGGGGAGCTGGCCCTGGCTGTGCCCAGGTGCTGCAACCTTTAATCAGCTCTCTCATTTAATCAGTTCATCTTTACCTCCCCGTGGCTGGTGGCTCCTCTTTGAAATACCCGGGGTCGCCATAAACGGAACAAACAGAGCTTTCCCAATTAATTTGTGTTTGCTGGGAGCTGGTTCCTGGTATTTTTCCATAACCTGTTTATTTTGGGCTACACCTTTGTTTGAAGGCTGTGCCCAGCTCACTACAGTGATTACAGTGCCCTTTATGGCTGAGGATTTTTCTTTTTTTTTTTGTTCTCCTCGGCAACAGAATTTAATTAAAATTTAATTAAAATTCGGCAATATGTAAGAAAATTTCAATTTTCTTCTGTCTGAAGCACTTCACTCTTGATCCATGAGGGTTTCCAGGGAGACCTTCCCCTATCCCAGGCTGCTCCAAGTCCCATCCAGGCTGGCCTTGGACACTTCCAGGGATGGGGCAGCCACAGCTCCTCCAGGCCCAGGGAAATGACATCATCTGAATATCTTGCATTTTCAGGAAGTTTTATTAACATGCTTGAAGATTTCAAGGAAATCGAGGGAGGACAATTTTCTTTGCACATAACTCTGCAGTTTGGCCCTACAGAACAGGTCCTGAGTCCAGTTCCTCGGTGGTTGTGCAGGGATCTGCTCCTGATGGTGCCAGCTGCCATCCTGATCCCAGGGCTCACTGATGGCTCTGCTGCAGACAGTCTGGGCTGCTCCTCTCATGCTTGACCTTGGTTTTATTTCCTCTCAGGCTGTTTGAGAAACCAGAACAGTTCCTGTCAGATCTTCACCCAAGATGTCCTGGGTTTCCCCTCCTGAAGGGTCTCCTGATTCCTTTCTGAAGTTCTCCACAATTCCACAGTTCTGCCTCTCCCTCGCCTCACAGAGTTCAAGAAGCTCCTTTTAAAAGTGAAATCCAGCTGAAGGATTGTCTCTTCTGGCTGGAAAAGGGAGAAGGAGAAGCCAAGCCAGTATTTGCAGGTGTGAGGAGGGGTTGGGTGACAAAAGGCAGAGTCTGCAGGACAGGAGTGACCTGTGAGCTCCCACCGGCACCAGATCACAGCCCTGGCCAGAGCTCCACTGGCAGCAGAGCAGCAGGAGGATGCCAAAAGTGCTCAGCTGACCTTCTCCATGCCCTTCCTGATGGGAAAACAGCAGATCCTGCATGCTGGAGCAGCAGGAATTGGTGAGTGCCAGCCCTGTCCCTGCTGGCTCAGGTGTGGATGTGGGACCTGGGTGTGCCCTGCCCCTCTCTCAAGAACATGAATTTCCCCTTTTCACTTTGCAAAGAGCTCATCAGCAGAGGAAATCATCATCTCACTTGTTTTATTGCCATTATTCTCCATTTTCAGGACAGAAAAGGAAATTACCTTTTAATGAGTGTAAATGAGGGATAAAGCATTACTAATGGAATGTTTATTCCTTGAGGACAGTAGTTCCAGCAATAAAACAGGATTTTATCAGCCCCTTTTGCAGAGCTGGCAGGAAAGATTTCCTTACAGGGAGACGGGGACAAGGTTGATAGCAAAATCCTTTTTGTTAAGGTGTAGAGTGGATCAAAATTACAGAAGAAATGCATAAAGCGGTGGTGATTCATAAAACTGGGGGAAAGCACTCGGTCCAAGAAGTTTAATGCAAATCTCGGTGTGTTCCGGCTTCCTCCTTCACTAATTCACATTTCCAGTGTGGAAATAATCACTTTGGGACACGCCCTTCATCCAGGAGCCGAGGTGGAAATTCCCCACTGCTGCCCTTAGCTGAAATTTTGGGCACACCTTGAACAAGTTTGGAAGTTCTGAGCTGACAGCTCTTCTGAGGAATAGTGCAGGGAGGGCTGAATTCCTCCAGCCTCGCTCAACTGCTCGGTGCTCTCGTCCTGCAGAGCTCTGGCCCTGCTTGCTCCAAGCCCTCCTTGCTGGGAGCTCCTGGATTTCTCCCTGTGCCGTGCCAGGGACAGACCTTTGTGGGGTTTATTTCTGCTCCTGTCGTGGCTTTGCCTCAGCCTCTGTTGGTGTCCGAACGCTCCCGGTTGGGTCTGTCTGGTTCCAGTCAAACTCTGTGCTTCCCTTTGAGTCACACCATTCCTCTGCTCGGCTCATCCCCCGGGATGAGGCTGGCAGGGATTTCCCTGGAAGCCACAGATTTCCTCCGTTTTCTGCCGAGCTCACCCACCTTCCCCACCCTCACATCGACACACGCTCACCCCATCCTGGCTGGACTGTCTCCATCCCCATCGTGACCAACAGCAGGAAAATAATTCCGTACGGGGTTTTCCTCAACCACAAATTTGGTCATTTTTACCATTCTGGTGCTCTCCCCCATTCTCCAGGAGGGAGGCAGAGGATGTGTGGGGCTGGGGTTAACCCAGGACAGGTTGCAATGGTGGGGGCAAAACACAAAGTCATTGGAAAAACCCAAAGGAATGAGTGGGATTGGAAAAGGGCAGTGAGGGAATGGCTGGAGGGCGGCAGGGTTGGAACAGGGGAAGCCTGTGCTGAGCAGAGATCTCTGAGAGCTCCCTCAGAGCTGAGCTGGGAATCCCAAACCATCAAAAGCAGCTCCAGGGCCGTGATCCATCGCCATCCGAACCATCCCACAAAGCAACCCTTCCTCCACAGGGAGCTGGAACAAGTGCAGGAGGAATTTCTGGCCCTGCCTCCAGTGCATCCCAGAAATCTCTCTTGCATGAACATTGCTTTATCTTCAGCTGGCGGGGGGGAAAGTTGTCAGAAAGAAAAAATTATTATTTCTTTAACAAACAACTAAAGAGGCTATTTTGGATGTTATTGTTGCCTGAAAGAATAAAAGAGGAAACGAATTCTGTGCTATTCCATGGCAATTCCCGTACTAGTGAACGTGTTTGCTTTGGACAGGCAACAGGCATTAGTAAATTGTTTCCTAGCGGGACCACACAGACGGATAAAAATAACTTTCATACAAAATCAGCTAATTAAGAGACTGACCCGAGTGTGCTGCTGCCAAACTTCGGGAGATCCAAGCTGCCAACCCGGGAAAATCCACTTGGAAACACAGCCGCATGAAAATCCTCAATTCCCTGCAAAAGCCAATTAGGATTTGGGTTTTTCACGGCAAAGGCCAATTAGGGTTTGGGGTTCTTATGGCAAAGAGCTGGGACAGCTCCTGTGGTCCAGGGGAATGGGAGAAAATAGAGAAAAATGTTGGTTTGTGCTTGAAGGAATTCTGTTCTTCAGAGCGAGTTGGTGTCAGGATTTCCAGGCCTTATCACTTGTCAGGTCACAAACTCTGCTGAAGCTGATAAAAGATCTGGGGGCGGGGGGAGACTAATATCAGTTCAGTAGGGCATTGCCACAAGTTTGTGGGGTTTTTTAGGCCTCGTGAGGGTTTTTCAGAAGAAACTGCCTTTCCCTGCCAGCTGAATTGCAGGCGGTGTCACCTGTGCCAGGGGTCACAACCACAACCTGCACGGGCAAGGCTGAAGGATTCCCAGCTTTCTGTAGTTTTTTGGGATTTTTTTCATCTTTCTCTTTGGCAGAGAGCAGTGGGACATGGAAAATAGGAGCTGTGAGGCACCTGGCAGAGGTTGTGGAGAGCCCAAAGCTCCGAGAGCTGATCCATGGCAGGGATGAGCCAGGTGCTTGTGCAACTTTTTTTGCTGGACAAACTTCTCCTTCCCAAATCTGTCTGGAAAACAAAAAAAGAAAAAAAAAAAAAACAAAAAAAAAAAAAAAAAAAAAAAAAAAAAAAGAAAAAAAAAAAGGCTAAATACTGATGCTCCTGTTCCATGGAGTCCTGCTGCGCCTCAGGAAAAAAAAGCATTGTGGGAAAAAATCAGAAGGAAAACACAGCATAGAAAGAATAATGGGAATAAAGCACAACTAAATAAATAACGAGGCAAGCCGAGCCTTCAGCTGAACTAATGGCTTGTGGTTCCTGCAGGGAAAGGTTGAGAGCTGGGAAAAAACAGCTGCCCGATGCTTTAGGAATTCTTTTCTAATATTTAAAGGCAGGGATGAGAGGCTGAAATTTGATTTTTGAAGCAATGGAGAGACTTGAATGTGGATGGATTCATTTTAAGATAATGCAGAAATCACTTGTCAGCCTGGGAGATCAACAGAACTGACGTGACTCAGAGGGCCTCAGATGGCCAAAAAAAGCCAATTTTGATGGTGTAGGGTCTGCAGGGAGCAGGACTCAGCCAGAAATCTCTGAGATTGCAGAGAGTTTTGCACAGAAATCCAAAATCTCCCGAGAAGGGGCAGGGGTTGGGATCAGTCCATGGTCACTCCTGAGCCTGACCTTGAAAAGTCAGAGAGGTTTTGATGCTCAGGCAGACACAGACTAAACAGACAGAGCTGTGCTGGGTGATTTCTGTCTGTGGGTCCTCAGAGTGTGGCAAAATGGAAACAAAATCTCATAAAAATAATTTCAGGGAGCTTGAAGAAAGTTGGGAAAAGACCTGAACCCACCAGGGGCACTGACTGGAGTGAGCTGCACCTCTCTAATTCACCAAATGATGGCCCGGTAGAGCACAAAGAGGGTTTAAGGTGTTTTTTGGCAATGGGTGATGAACTCCAGGCTGTACCAGGTGGTAATTACAGGAATCTTTCAGCTCCCTGCTGGAAATTCACTGGAAAGGGCTAAAAAGGCATTAACTCCAACAGAATCGTGTCCCAGTTTTGCAAAAGCTCCACTGATATCTGAGTTATTTATCATCCGCCCTATCAGAGTTCTTCTTTGCTTCTTCTTCTTCTTCTTTTTGTGTTTTGTGGGATCTCCAGACAGAGTCCTCCTTGGCCTTGAAATTGCCCGAACTCAGCCTCAACATGGTCATGAATCTTTAAGTTATCATATTTAAATATAAATATTTGAGCTATTAATATGAAGTTACGCATTTAATTGCTGCTGGATTGAACTGGAGATCAACACTCATGAATCACTTTGTGGAATGTTGATCCCAGTCCTGACTGTCCCCAGCAGGGACTGGACAGGGACACCAGCCTGGGATGGGACTGTCCCCAGCCTCCACCACCTCCTGGAGCACCATTTGAGACATCAGTGATCACAAGGGAGATGATATTTTATGGGGGTTTTTTTAATTTAAAAAAAAAAAAAAAGCACTTTCACACTGTCTTCCTTAGCAGTTCTTTCCCAGCCCAGGTGAATATTCCATTTTAAATTGAATTTTTCCCTATTCCTGGCATTGTATGGGCCTGGGCTGCACAGAGCAGTTGAATCATGGCAGAAGAAGAGTAAAAACCTTCTCCAGTGAACATTAAAAAAAAAAACCAAACCCAAACAGCCATTTCTCAGCACACGAGATAAGAGCAGTCAGTTATATAATTGGGGGATGATTCAGAACCCAGAGAAGGCATTTTTGGGCTGATCAGGAGCTGATAGCTGGCCTGGCCTGAGACCACACATCATGAAATCCAAGCAGGAAGGATGGGACAGAAGTTCTGGAGGAAAAGATGGGAGCAAAAGCAGCTCAGTGTGGTGGAATAGGGTGGTACAGACCACACAACTCCTCATGCTGATGGAAAATGTGAATTATTTTCAGGCACATCCACCAGTGACATTCAGGAAATGAGAGGTTGTAACTATTAAAACCAAAACTTTGATTTCATAGAACTCCGTGGCGATCTCTGCCGCAATCTGCTGCAGAAGCAGAGCTGCAGGAGGGCTGGAGGTGGGCGCTGGTGCTGGAGGAACATCTTTTCTCAAGGTCCTGGGATGTCCTTATCTGCCCTCAGCCCTGCACAAAGGGCCTGGTTAAGTCCTCGCTTATCAGGGGCTTTGTCTTTGCATTTTTCCTTTCAAGTCAACAAGAAAAGAAGAAAAAAAAACCCCATCAAGATGAGAACCCGAGTGCTCAAAGAGCAGGAAGTTTCTGATAGTCTTTCCTGTGGTGTTTTTGCATATCTGATGCTCCAGATCTGCCGTTCTGGAGGGCTCAGTCCTTGCTGTCTCCAATTCTCATGCTGCAATTGCAAACCCTGCCCCTGAAGAGCTGCTAGGGGAACCAGAATGTTGGTGCTGTTGTGTGCTCCACTTCATTCTGCTCCAAAACTGAATTTTTGGGTCGGCCTTTCCATTTTCCTTGGCTGAAGAACCCAGGCGTGTCCAAGCCCAGGTTCCATCCTTCCTTCTCCTTTCTCCAAGGGCTTGATTAGGCTTTTTCCATGGTACTTTGGCTGGGTTTTAATTGCATCCTCCCAAGATCTTATCTCTCTGCCCCCACTCACTCGGGGTCCATCTGATCCCTGCTGTATTCCTTTGGGAATTCGAAGTCCAGGACTGAGCTCCAAGGCTGTCCCAAGTGATCTGTTTGGACATGGACATGGCGGGGATTTCCCTGTCTGTCACTACAGAATCCTCCTCCTGGTACAGATCATTTGATCGCCCAAATATAGCCCTGAAATCAGGGAATATTATCCCAAGAAGGAATAAAATGCCACTTGGATACACGGTCTTGGCTTGGCAGTGCAGGATCACGGTTGGATAAATGATCTTCAGGGTCTTTTCCAGCATAAATCATTCCGTGATTCCAGTCCTCCATGTGGTCACTGTGCAGCAATTGAAAAATGAGGTTTCTCCTGGGAAATTGGTCTTGTCCTTGTGCTCCTCATCTCTTCCCAGGGTAAAACCCTGAATGAGAGCACAGAGCAAGGGTGCAAATAAAATAAAATAAAATTAAATGCGAATAATTAAATGGTTCTTCCCATGGCAAAATAAGTTTGATCATCAGAGATTAATTACGGAGCTTTAACTGATCTGGCATTTCTTCTTAAAAGTTTTTAAGGAAAACCTGATTTCCCCATGGATGTATCTCCACAACTAACATGGAGCTGCTCACATGAAAGGCAGGATTTGCACCCTGATGGATTTTTCCTGAGAAAAGCTTCTGGCAGGAGCTGCAGTTTTATTCCAACACGAGATGCTGAACATGATATCTGGGATTCTGTGGAAAGTACTGGATGTCTGTTGTGTTCCAGATAATTCTCTGGCCATCCTCAAATCCCAAGCAGCAATTTTATATCACAAGATGCACTAAATAAATATAGGCTCCATCAATTTTAAAATATCTCCACAATCAATGTTAGGATTCACCAATGACAGTTGCACTTGGGGATCTTTGAGCTCTTTTCCAACCTTGATTATTCTGTGATTCATTAGTTCATATGAATTTGCCTCTCTGTTTAGATTTCAAATTTCCAAGTGCTACAAGCCCTGAAAATAATATTGATGCCAAAAATCCATCATGCTGTTTGTTCCAATCCCTTTCCCAAAAGAGAATGCTAACTTGCACAGGCTATTTCTGGCTATTCAGTTTACTTTCCAAAAGAAGATTAAAGTAGAATTTCCCCACAAGGAATGTTTGCTTTTGTACTGTTGGGTTTTTCTGGGGAAAATTTGTTTTTTCATCTTCCAGAGACAAAGAACTCTGGTAGGTTTTGGGATGAGAAAATTCTGCTGTCAAAAAATGAACATCAGAGAGTTAAAATGTTACTTTTGTGGGTGAGAAAGGCTTCCAGTAGCCCAAGTTGGGAAGGCTAAAGTCACTGGTGACCTGCAAGGACCCTCACACCCAGTTTTAGTCTGAGGGTCAATAAATGTACCTTTAGGTCTATCCCATTCTGGAAAAAAAACATTGGAATGAAAAAATAATTTGGAGAGATTTTAATATAACACAGATTTCACATCAGTTCTACAAAACGGAGAGAATTCATAGAATTTCCCAGCTCCTCATAAATGACCCATCAGGAATGGGAAAATGTTTTCAGGCTGTTTTTCCCTGACCATGTTCCATCTGAAGGGGATGCTGCACATTCCCTGGGTGGTTTCTCCGTGATGGGACTTGTGAAACACTGGAGGCAGAGCTCAAGCCCAGCCCTATCTGCCCCATCTGCTGCAGCCCTCGCGTTCCACATACAAAACAGGAAGGGGAAGCAGCAATTGGCTGTATCAGAACAGCATCTCTTGCCAGAGTGGCTCTTTGTTCTCACAGGTTGACACGTGTGACCCACGAAAAAACCCCAGCCAAGGAAACGCAGCTTTTCAAGTCAGCAGTTCAAAGGCTTTTGTGATGTCTGTAAGGTTTTTCTGAGGTGGTTGATCGGGTAAGGGATTTGGAATGCTGGACTCGGAGGTGTGCAGTGCCTGGTGGAGCCCATCCCATAATGACTCTGGAAAGGTACAAATTCCAGCCTTTTCTTTCATGAGCCCACACCTAGAGTGTGAAACGGGCCAGTTCCAGTGCTCTGCTGGGTCCTTCATCAACCAAAGCACAGCAGAGGGAAGGCTCAGGGTCCTTGTCTGGAGGTTTGGCCTCACCGATCGTCCTTTGATTGAAATGTCCTTTCCATCTGCACAAGGTGACAGGATCCGAGCAGCTCTCATTGTCCCTAAAAGCCCTGTTTCCAGAGGTTTTCTCTGGCAGAAGAACCTGAAATGTCTGTTCCCTGTCCCAAAGATCGCTCCAAACCAGGGGTGGATCAGTTTCAGAGTGGAACTGCAGCACCAGGAGCTGTGGCAGTTGTGGACAGCCCTGTCCCTGTCCCTGTCCCTGTCCCTGTCCCCATCCCTGTCCCTGTCCCCATCCCTGTCCCTGTCCCTGTCCCCATCCCTGTCCCTGTCCCTGTCCCCATCCCTGTCCCTGTCCCTGTCCCTGTCCTGTGGCAGCTCCACTTCCCAGAAACAGCCACACAAACTCTCCCTGTTGGGTTTGCATGAGTGGAAAAAAAGCTGGACTTGGTGATCCTTGTGGGCTCCTTCCAGCACTGAATATTCCGTGATTCTGTCCATTCCCTGCGCTGAGTCCAAGGAACCAACAGAGCCAAGTTCAGGTGACACTAAGGGATGATCCCCTGGGGGGAAGGGAGCCGTGCAGAAGCTGATAAAGCAAAAGCACAAAAAGGATTCCAGATCCTTGGCAAGCAGCAGAAATGACTTCTCCAAATAAGGGGAAGCAAAGGAGGAGGGAGCCGAAGCCGTCCCACTGCAGCTGCTGACACCGCTGTTCCTCCGTGTGGTTTTGGGTCACCCAAAGCCCGACTCAGGCAGCCCAGGGCTGACCCAGGCTTGCCCCCGCTCTGGGGGGATGGCCCTGACCCCGAAGCACTTCCCGGAGCACAGCCCACCTGTTTCAGAATGACTGTGGGGCTTCAGGGCTCAGAATCCATTGCACTGAAAGGCTCTTCATCTCCACTCCCACGGGGGGACACCTCCCAGCCTCCCCTTTCCCTCCAGCTTTCCCACTCCTTTCCAGTGGAAGTGCATCCCTGCTGGATCCAGGGGCACCGTTCCACCAAAAGCTTTCCATCCTCCTTTCCTTTCCTTTTTTCCCTTTCTGTTTTCCTCTTGTGCTTCACTTCACTTCCAGGAGGGACACTCCTGGGATGACACTGAAGCCACACACATTCTAGGTGGGGCTGGCTGAGTCCAGCTAACCAGGGCAGGCAGAGCCATTCCCAGGTCTCCACTCCCAATTTCAGGCATCACCACAGTTTGCTTTTCTGGAGAAATCCTCCAGCTGGCATTGCCACACAGTTCTCTGCTGTGTCACACAGCCCAGCTCACTCCAAATAACCTGGAGCAAGCCTGAGGCTGGGACACCATCCTCACCCCACAAGATTCCCAGAGAAATGACTGACTTGAGGAAGTCCCAGCAGAGGAAAGAGAAAACAACATCGTTGAGAAAGTGTTTGTTTCCTCACAAACCCCATCTTTCTGCTCTCCCCTTCTTAAACAGCCAGAGTGGAAGAAGTTGTCAATGCTGGAGGGATTTTTCATCCAGTCTGGGAAGTATTTAGGCTTTTAGGAAGTTGTCTGGAAGTCCTGCAGTAAAGAGAGAAGCAGTGTGCTGATCAATGGCATTTGGGGTACTTGAGGAAGGGCTCAGCTTCTTCAAATCTGGTGCCTGGCAGGAGCTGCAGGAATTTGGGGTCCAGGGGAGAAGGCAATGGAGGTCAGTCAGTGCTAAGTGACAACCCTAAAGCACGGTCAGGCTTATTCCAGGTTTGGATAGTCCCAGATTTCCAGAGCCTCATCTGTGCCTTTATTCCTTACCCCATTGTCCTGTGGAAAGGGAATCAGAGGAGTTACAGCCTGAGCATCAAATTTCTCTTATTGCACCTGATGGGGATCGCTTTTTTTGGGTCTTCTTCACCCTAATTCCTCCAGAATTCATCCAGGACTCCTTTTGGGAACCCTCACCCTTCCCTCACTCTCCTCTGGGTCTCCTCACCTGTTGATTTATCAGTGAGTACCCCACTCCTGCCCCCCCAAATTCCATGTGCCATCTTTGCCACATCGTATCGGAGCTGCAGATTGAGCTCCTCGTGGAACTCAGTGTGGAAACCCTTCCCACCAAAACTCTGGCTGCAATTCCAGCACATCTGGAGCAGCAGCAGCAGCCTCCTTGATCCCACAGCAACCTCAGCCTGATCTTGCACCTAGAAATCTTCCTGTTCGTGAGAGTGAAAGGAGAAAAGGGAACGGGGGGGGGGGGGGGGGTGGGGGG
>VZRL01005061.1:656523-676579 GCA_013397895.1 Origma solitaria
AAAAAGGAAAAAAAAAAAAGGAGAAGGAATAATTGAGTAGCAAAAAGCAGAAGGAATGGCCAAAAAATGTACCAAAAAAGCAGAAGGAGGGGCAGAATGGAGGAACAGCAGAATGGGCACCACAAATAAAACAAACTCCAGCGGCAGCTCTCAGCACAGGAGATCACAGTGCAAGGAATTGTGCTGTCTTGGAGGCTCTTGGGCCTCCATCCTCCCCTGGACTAACTTGCTCCAAGACCCGTCCAACCTGGCCTTGGACACTACCAGATGCTCCAGTGCCACTTGGAGGTGTTCCCACCATGAAGAAATGTTTCTTTCCCCAAAGGATTCCCTACTGCCCTGGGAGAAGCCAAAAGCTGCTGTGTCCCCCCATCCTGAGGGCTGCAGCCCCCCTGGATTGTCCACATTGCAGTCAAATCCACAGGGGGTGGGACAGTAGAAGAATTCCTTAACTCATTAACAAAAGGTGGGAACAGCATATTATACATCCTCAGAAGAATGCCAGTGCAATTATTGAACATTCAGAGTGGGACCGCCCACACTTAAAATATTCAAAATTGAGAAAAGTAATACTTCATCTGATTTAGCCTTGGAGTTAGTTTGGGTTTTTATGGTGTTTGTTTGTTTTATTTTTGTTTTGGGGTTTTTGGGGGTTTTTTTTTGTTGGTTTTTCTTGACAAAGCCACAGTTGTTTAAAAAAAGATGAACAAATACAGTGTATTTTGGGATGCTGGAAGAACAGAGCGCTAAATTCATGAGAATCCTGCTTTCCCTCTGATAAGACCAACATCAACAATTCTCATAAAAACTATTTTTAAACAAGATTGTTAGTTCTGATACCGGAGATGAGCTCCCTGCCAGCTACAAGCAGGACTAAACTCCTCCCGGAAGGTCCCCAGCGAGGGGACCCCGTTAATTGCCACCCGACTGGGGGGCGCGGGCACGGCCGGGATGCTTCCAAACGCTGTTTCCTGGGAAGGAGGGAAAACCTTGGAAAAGCCGAGGGTTTCGGGGTCCCGGTGGGGCCGGGGCGGGGCNGCGCCCGGGGCAGATCCGCGCCCGCTCCGACCCCGCGGCGCTCCGGTAAGGGCTGCATGGGGCTGGGGGTCCCGGAGAGGGGTGGGGGCTTTGCCTCGGGGCCCCCCGCTTGTACCGCGCCCGGGTGTGAGCCGCTAATGAGCCCCGCGCCGCTAATGAGCTGCGGCGTTAATTAGCGGCCGCTCGCGGCGATGATCGCTCTGTTCCCGTCCTGTGCCCTGCTCCGTCCCCTCGCTGTTGGGGTTTGTGGGGGCCACTCGGTGTTTTGGGGCATTCCCGTCCCTCCCCAAACGGGGAATTCAGCGCCCGGAGCGCTCCTCGGGATGGGGATGCTCCGCGTTTGTGCTCGGAACGGGCGACAGCAGCGACTTTGTGCTTTTTGGTTGTGTAATTAAATGGAGTGCAATCTGCGGATGGCCAGAGATGCTCCGAGGGCTGGAGCCCCTCCGGGGCCAGGCTGGGAGAGCTGGGGGAGCTCCCCTGGAGAAGAGAAGGCTCCAGGGAGACCTCAGAGCCCCTGCCAGAGCCTAAAGAGGCTCCAGGAGAGCTGGAGAGGGACCTGGGACAAGGGATGGAGTGACAGGACGAGGGGGAATGGTTTCCCACTGCCAGGGTTAGGTGGGATATTGAGGAGAAGTTCTTCCCTGTGAGACACTGGCGCAGGTGCCCAGGGAAGCTGTGGCTGCCCCTGGATCCCTGGACGTGTCCAAGCAACCTGGGATCGTGGCAGGTGTCCCTGCCCGTTGCAGGGGTGAAATAGAATGAGCTTTAATGCCCTTTCCAACACAAAACAGTCTGTGATTCTATGGCAAATTATAAATTTATCTGTGCTGCATCAGACTTGGAGAACAGCAGTAGCTTAGGGTTTTGCTCCTTTGGGATACTTCTCTCATCCACTGCGTTTCCCTTTCACTTTTGCACGTTCCCAGTGAGCTGAATTCACCAGCACATAAATAAATGATTCAGAGAACCGTGGCTGCACAAAAAAAAAAAGTGGCAGAAGTGATGTTTGTCTTCAATTCCTGACGCAAACCTAAAGCCTCAGCTGGGAAATGCTGTTTTGTGGGATTCTTGTTGGTTTTCACAGATCCATTTCCAGGTGTGATGTTTTCTCATGCTTGAGCATTTTGATTGTGATTATCAGGTTTCCTTTCGTTTGCAGAAGTCAAATTACGTTTAGAAACGCAATAGAAAACAAGCCTTGCTTGTCTTTTGGACAAATACCTCGAATGGTTGTTTAAACTGTGGGCTGGTTGCTGGAGTTGAGGCAATTATGTAATAAAAGGTCATTGACACTTGCACTGGTGGCTTTGTTCAGCCTGAGGAGCATTTTTAGTGAATATCACCCCCTCTGCCCTCAGGTGGTGACAGTCCCCTCGCTTACCTGCTGAGCTTGAGTTTGTTTGTGCATTGCACAAAGGACTCTTTAAAAAGAGTACAAACACCAGAACAGCTGAAATTTGACTGAATGCTGGAAGTCTTGAGCATCCCAGAGTGGTTCTGAATTCTGACTGCAGTAAATCCTGGGGACAGACAGAGACTCCAATGCTGCCAAGTTATTTTTATGGATGAAAATATATTAAACAGCAATTTTAAGCATGTTCATGGTAGAGTTGTGGATTCTCATGGCTGGTCTTGACCCAGCTTCTGCTTTTGTTGTGGTGGTGTCCTGTTATTTCAGCTGGCTCTTGTCATGCAGTTCTATCTCACAACTTTTCATGCTCTCAGGCTGCCAGGGAGGTTCTGCGTTTGAACCATTAGAAACCAAAAATTAATTTTACAAAAGAGGAGAGTCAGGGCTGAACAATTATTAGGGTCCAGGTCTGCTCCTCCTATTTTGAATTCCATGGTGCTGTTGTCACCTTCATTATCCCTCTCTGCTGTTTTGCTGAGTAGCTGCCTCAGTTTGTGAAGAGTTAAGAGGTTTTTTGGTAATTTTAATATCCTGAGGGCTTGGCCTCGAGTTGCACCAGGGGAAGTTTAGATTGGATATTAGGAAAAATTTCTCCACCAAAAGGAGAACACCTGGAACAGGCTGCCCAGGGAAGTGCTGGAGCCATCATGTGTCCCGAAACGTATGGATGTGGCACTTGAGGACACGGATTAGTGGTGATCATGGTGGTGGTATTTGATGATTGGACTTGATGATCTCAAGGGCCTTTTCCAGCCTTAAGGATTCCATGGTCCTGTGCCATGATTCCATGACTCTGTCATGTTTTGTCACTCATAACCACTTGTCAGTGCCACATGAAGAGAGGTGCACATAGTGGGGATGGATCAGATCCACATCCCTTCCCAGCTCTCTCCTGAGAGAAGTGACAAGTTTTGCCTCTTATTTCATCACGGATATTTATTTTTTTGTGCTGCCTCACCTCACCCGAGTTTTCCTCCCCAGGGCGTTGGCGCCTCAGCCGGGCACCATGACAGCGCTGTCCTCCAACCTGTCGTGCCATCACTCCATCGACGACTTCCGCAACAGCGTCTACTCCACACTCTACTCCATGATCAGCATCACGGGCTTCGTGGGGAACGGCGTGGTGCTGTACGTGCTCATCCGCACGTACCGCCAGAAAACAGCCTTCCAGGTCTACATGCTCAACCTGGCCCTGTCCGACTTCCTGTGCGTGCTCACGCTGCCCCTGCGCGTCATCTACTACGTGCACAAGGGCCACTGGTTCTTCAGCGACTTCCTGTGCCGCCTCTCGTCCTACGCGCTCTACGTCAACCTCTACTGCAGCATCTTCTTCATGACGGCCATGAGCTTCTTCCGCTGCATCGCCATCGTCTTCCCGGTGCGCAACATCAGCCTGGTGTCGGAGAAGAAGGCGAAGTTCGTGTGCATCGGCATCTGGGTGTTCGTCACCCTGACGAGCGCGCCCTTCCTGCGGAACGGGACGTACCAGCACGGCAACAAGACCAAGTGCTTCGAGCCGCCCGAGAACTCACAGAAGACGAACATGGTGGTGATCCTGGATCTCATCGCCCTCCTCGTGGGCTTCATCTTCCCCTTCATCGTCATCACCATCTGCTACACCATGATCATCCGGACGCTGCTGCGGAACTCCCTGCGGAAGAACGAGGCCAACCGCCGCAAGGCCGTGTGGATGATCGTCATTGTCACGGCCACGTTCCTGGTGAGCTTCACGCCGTACCACGTGCTGCGCACGGTGCACCTGCACGCGCTGCGCCTGCGCGGCCCCGGCTGCGGCGACGCCGTGTTCCTGCAGAAAGCTGTGGTCGTCACCCTGCCCCTGGCGGCCGCCAACTGCTGCTTTGACCCCCTCCTCTACTTCTTCTCCGGGGGCAACTTCCGGCAGAGACTCACCACGCTGAGGAAGGCGTCCTCCTCCAGCTTGTCGCAAGCCTTCAAGAAAAAGATCTCCGTGAAGGACAAGGAGGAGGAACCCTTTGGAGAAAGCCAGAGGGAGAATGGAAGGGCAGCTGTGGCCCCTTTGTAAGGAGGTTAAACCTTCCCCTGAGAGCTCTGGTGGGGGATGGAGATCTCAGAACTCTTCCAGAGGATGGGATGGAAGCTTGCAAGCCTTTGTTGCAATTAAATAACTGTGAACAGTCCCTGGTTTGTGGTACTTGGTGGCAGAGCCACTGCTGGGGCTGGGCAGCCCCTGGGACCCCCAGAGCCACGTGGGACAGAGCAGCCACCTGCAGCAAGCTGTGGAGCTGCTGAAAAACTCCCAAAACCCCTTCCAAGGCTGTATTTGGTCATTTGCTTCATTTCGCAGCTCTCCAAGAGCGTTAATTCCCCAAGTCAGCGGGAAATGTAAACAGAGCTTGCGGCGCGTGGGGAGCTCCTGACAAACAACGAGGGCAGAGTTTTCACTGGATCTTCAACAGCCGCCAAATTATTTACAGTGAGAGGCTGAGATAATTCCTGCCCTGCTCCCAGCTGCCTCTGGATTTCGAGTTTTATGATCATTATGTGTGTTTAAGGCTCCCAAGGGCTGTGCCTGGGCTGAAAATCGGGATGGGCCCCTCTCCCACCCATATCGAGCAGCTCGAGATGCTTTGGTGGGCAGCAGACTTGCCAGTATTTCCCAATTTCTAGAAAAATGATGGGATCACCTGTAAAGTTGCAGTATTCTAGTGTGCATGATAACTTAGGGGTAAGGATAAGAGGGAGACTTGCTTCAGTGCAACTTGTCCTGTAAGTGATGGCTGTAGGATCTGGATTATACTCCCGTTCTTCAGGAATTTTTAGGTAAAAGTGGAGCCCTGGGTGCTTGGAGTTAGATTTACCCTTCTCAACTATTGGCCAAAAGTGTTAAATTAGTAAGAAATAAAAATAAAGCTCTCTAGGATGTTTGATCCTGTTCCAGAGTGTTCACCTCACCCACACCTGGCAGCAAAGAGGCAACGCAAGGCCCTCAGAAAGATCTTTAGGAAGAGCTGGAGATCCAAAATCTGAGTTTGGATGACATGTGATGCTGAAAAAACATTGGGCTGTGTTTCTTCTGTAAAGAAAAACTTCAAACTCTTGGATGGAAGGAAACATTCGTGCACTTTTCCAGGGGATCTGCAGGAAGGTAGCACTCCTGCCTCGGCTGGAGCAGAGCCTGGCCGGAGATGAGCGACACATCCCGGCAGAAATAGAAATTCTTGTAGGATTAAACCTCTCATTTGGGAAAGGAGTTGATAAAAGAACAGCAAGTGTGTTTGGATATGGTATTTATGAAGTTACTCGATGTTATCTCGAATAAAGTAAACAGTTCTAGTGATGAAGAATAACAGTGAGCAAAAGAAGTTTGGCTTGGACAAGGATCTGCTTGAGAAATAATCTGTACAGATAATTAGAGTGCGAATTCACTCTTTACACCACAGCCCTGCCTCAGCAAAAGGCACTTAAAAAACCAAATTCACCTGCAGGACAAATGATGGATGTGAATTCCCAAGGAGATCTGAAATTCCTTTGTTAAATTTTAAGGATAAAGCAGCAGAGGGCTGAAAGCTGCTGCTGTAGAGGAGAGTTAGAGACCCCTAAACCCCCAGGAGAGCAGAGCCCAGAGTTTAAAGCCAGAACTGCCAATTGTTCAGGGAAAATGTGGAATAATTGGCTAAAATTAATTTTCAAGGGTCAGCATTGAGTATTCCACTTGTGTCTCCAGGCTTTAAAGGCATTGTGCAACTGTAAGTAAAAATCCTGGGAAACAGAGTTTCAGAATATGTAGGAATGATATGCTCATTTCCAAATTTTAAAATATTGTACAGTAAAGCTAAATGTGTATATATATTTGTATATATTGCAAAGCATTTTTATTGTACCAGAGGTATTTTTTAACCTTTTGCCTTTTTTTATTTGAATGAGCCAATATATGGCAAAGGAAATGGCAGCTTTTTCTGTGTGTGTTGTTTGAAAGCCTCTGTTACAGATCCTTCTTCCCTACAATAAAATTTTATTTGCACAAAGCACCAGAGTCTAATATTTGCTTAAGAATAATAATTTATAATGGTGTAATGAACAGAGCAACACGGAAGTGGCTGAGATGTTGGGGGCACTCCCTGGCCCAGCATTTTGGAATTATTTTGCTCCAGCCAAACTGTCTTTTGCTGTAGCGCAACTATCGTGGATTCAGGCCACCACCTGGAGATGCTGCTTAGGGACCTGTTGGAGCCAAGACACTTCTGATGGTCTTGGTAGACCTTGCAGAGGTGGAGCAGCCCAACAAAAAGCAGCTGGAACCTGATAAATTGGGATTTGCAGGTGGAAAATGTGTGGAAGACACTTGGAAGGCAGGGATGCTCTTGGCGAGGGTGATTTTTTTGGCGGTCCTGTGTGGTCACACATCTCAAACACAGATTCCTGCACAGAAAAGTCTGCTGGGAATATTTTCTCCTTGGCTTTTCCCAAAGTAGGTGCAGGATCTGCAGTGGGGTGTTCAGTGTAAAGCTCCATCCAGCCCAGAGGGGTGAGGAGGGACTTTGCCATCAGCTGCAGGTGACAGACAGGCAGTGTCCCTGCGTGTGCCTTTGCCCTGTGGACACAGAAAAGTGCAGGTTTTGCTCAGGAATAGGGAGCTGGAGAGAAATCTGTGCAGAGAAACAGGAATTGTTGCTGGGATAAGGCAAGGTAGGAACTGTGTTGTTTTTGTGGGCTGTACAGTGTGACAGGAGCTGGGAAGAGGGGACCAAGTGCCACCCTGGAGCCGTGACAGGCGTGCACAGAAAATGAAAGCCAGCGGGTTGGGTTTTTGCTCGAAACTGGGCTTTTTCTGCTGCAGTTTCTGGTCCGAGGGTGTCCCCTAGTGCTGAGCCATCCCCGGAGCTGCCGCCTGTGGCTGCCGAGGTTTCAAACCTCTTTTTTTTGCAGTCCAGCCTCAGCTCCTCGCCCATCACATTGTCCTTTTTCCTCTGATGTTGACCCCCCCGTTCCTCCCCTCCCACCCTTGCCTGCATTTTATTTCACAATCTTTGGGTTTCCCTCTCTGCCTTCCTTTTGGTTTTCCTTGTTTTCCAGGATGGATGCTCCAGCTGGGAAGGACCCAGGGTCCTCCTCCTGCCTTGGCCTCCAACTGCACCCTCGACTTTGCCTCAAAAACGCTGATTTTCCATGGGATGAGCGTCCTAGTATGGACCTGCAGAGCCTCCACGGGGAGCTGGTGGTGAGTACAGCCCTTGGGCATCACCTCCTCGTGTCAGCTTGTCCCGGCTGTGTCTGGGAGGGTTATTTCTGACCAAACCAGGGCAGCAGTGGGTGAGAAGCTCTCTGGTTATCCAGATGGGAATGGGATGATCCTGCCTGTCTGCCCCCAAAGGAAAAGGAGCTNTGTGTGAGAAGCTCTCTGGTTATCCAGAGGGGAATGGGATGATCCTGCCTGTCTGCCCCCAAAGGAAAAGGAGCTGCCACACGGGCACGGCTAAGTTCAGAAACTGCTCATGGGATGTGCTCACCCTTATTCTATAAACTGCTTCCCCATAAAACTCCTGCAGGATGTGAGAAGCCAACAGCCCTTCCGTTTAACGAGCAATAAACTCCAAGCACTGGCTATAAAGAGAGATTTCCTCTCGTTCCTGCTCTGAGCATGGTGCCTTCTGCCCCCCCATCCCTGGGCATGTATTTTGGGGCTGGGGGCTCAATCCATTCTCACTGCCTGGATTCCCCAGGGATCTGTGCACTGAGATCTGGGTCCCTTAGCAGGAGTTAATTCTCATTCTGAATCTTAATTTAGCAATTTTTTTCCCCATTTCCACTGTGGTCTGACATTAGGAGAGGGATTTCTCCCACAAGGCAGGAGGGAGAGCACCAGGCCCTTTATCCTTCACAGGGTATGACCCAATTACCAGGGAAAAAATGAGGGAGCAAAAATGAAAGAAAGCCAATCAGATTTCAAAACACCCTCAGCACTAAAATGTATTAGAAACACTGAGTAAGTAATAAAATGTCTTAGAAACATTCCTGAAAGCAAACCTGAGGGATGAAAAGCCCGGCCTGACACTCAGGGTTACAAATCCCTCTCAGGATCAGCAAGATTGGGAACTCAACCCTGCTTCTCCCAAACTCTTAATTCCAGCCCTGCGAGTGGCCACACGTACAAACAACTATTTGGAATATTTGCAGACTTCACTGGAGGGGGAAATGTGCCTGTTTTGTTCTTGTCAGTGTGGTTTCTTACGCTTCAGAGGAAACCAGGCTGCTCTGGGAGCAAAGCAAGGGTCCTTTGTTAGGTCAATAAATACATTCCTGATGGATCTTCTCCAGGCTGGGAGGGATAGAAGGAAAGAAGTAGCAAAACCCCACTATTTGATCATTAATAAAAACTCTAAGTCCAGGACCACTGCTGCAGGTCTCTGCTGGAGGTGGCAAAGACTAAACAGAGTTTGGTTTGGGTTTGGCCTGTAAAAATCCATTTATTTGTGAGGAACACAACTCCTCGATGCTGTACTTGAGTTTACTTTGGCAAGGCTGAGGTTCCTTGGGTTGCTCAGCCTGGAGAGGAGGGGACAGAGGGAAGACTCCTCAGGAGCTGCAGTTCCTCCCGAGAGACAGCTCTGATCTCTGTGACAGGGGCAGGACCCAGGGAACGGCTGGAGCTGTGCCAGGGGAGGGTCAGGTTGGATTTTAGGGAAAGGTTCTTCCCCCAGAGGGTGGTTGTGCACTGAAGAGGCTCCTCAGGGAATGGTCACAGCCCCGAGGCTGCCACAGCTCCAGGAGTGCTTGGACAATGCTCTCAGGGATGCACAGGGTGGGATTGTTGGGTGTCTGTGCAGGGCGAGGAGCTGGGCTCTGATCCTTGTGGGTCCCTTCCAGCTCAGGGTATTTGATGATTCTCAGGCTCCCTGCAGCCCCTGAGCCCCCCAAGGCTCCAAGGACAGGAAGAGCAGAGTGTCACCGTGTCCCTGCTGTGGGAATCACTCTCCACACGGGACAGGAGGCTCCTGCAGGTGCTTTGTCCAGCCAGCCCAGGAGGCTGCCAAGGGCTCACTCAAAGCTGCTGCGTTTGGGAGCAGTTATTGCAAAAGGCAGCTGTGGCTGGGCTGTTAGAATTGCATCTCTCCCAGGAGCAGAGAGGCTTTATTTCCTTTCTGAGTAACCCTGAGACAGCCCCTTCTCTCTGCCCTGCTCTCCCCACGTTACTCACAGCAGGAAGCTGCTTACGTGAGTGAGGGCTGGAAAATGCTGCACTGCCCTTTCACCACGAGTTTTCAAGGAAAATGGAATGAGAAGTTCCCCTAAAGTGGCCTTGAGCCGCTGCCTCCTGTCAGCAGCATCTCCTCCCACGCTCCTCACGTCCTTCATCACCCCGACTCACTGTGCCAGAGGTTCACAGCACTCCGGAGCGGCTTTGGGCTCCTCCTCGCCCTTTCCCGATGCTCAGGTGGGAAGGAAGGGCATGGCAGCAGCTTCCCTACAAACCTGGAGCAGCTTCCAGCCTGGGTGGGAGGGCTTGGGGTCCCCAGAGAAGAGACTGGAGCAAGGCTGAGACCCCTCGGGTCAGACCCATCCCGGGGAAGATTCCCAAGCCGTGCGCGAGGAATTCCAGGCTGGGCAGGACTCGAGGGGGGCAGAGGCTGAGCTCAGGTGGATTTTCCTCTCGGGATGCAGTGCAGTGACTCTGGTGAGGGTTAATCATATCCTGTGGGAGGAAAAAGAGCCCTCAAGGATGTGAACTAATGGAACAGAGGTGCTGAGGAATGGATGTCAGAGCCCTGGGGGATGGTCCTGCACATCCTCAGATCCTGGGGTAGATCCTCCTGGAATCTACCCAGAGCCTGTTCAGATCCAAATTGTGCCACTGGCACCAGCTGATGGTCGAGTTTGCTCCCACTGTAATTAAAACTAAGAGCAATCAATAGACTCTGAGGTTGTTCTGAGGGTCAGCGAATGTCCCTGGTGCATGTGCCCGTGGCAGAGGACACTGGGGGCACTGGGCAGTGCTGAGCAGGAGCAGCCAGAGCCATAGAAAATAGCCAAAATGATTGAACTCAAATGAAATGTCTGATTCGGGTGACTGTGTCCCATGGTGGGAATTCTGCTGAGGAAACAAGCCCAGCAAACCTCCAATGCTGCACCGAGTTTATGTAAACTCAGGCGCAGATCTCATCAGCCTCCACAGCTTCCAGAGAGGTGCCCGAGCTCATGGCCTCCTCCACCAGCACTGACCCCTCAGCAGAGCTGTATATTTTGATTTTTCCCTGTTTATTTCTACTGGATGTTCCTCTAAAACAACTGTGCTCCAACAAGGAATGCTGGAGGAGGAGGCAGCCCTTGCACTTCATACCCAGAGAGGGACAACTCGTGGGTAAAGTGACTCTTAGAAGGAAGTTGGGAGAATTAATTGATAACTGCAAGGGGGGAAAAAGTAGAAATATGGTTAGCCATCAAAGCTAGAAAAACAACTCACAGAAAAATACGGCCCTCCCACGAACCAAGGAGAACAAGAACGAAAAGTTAAAGCTGAAGTTTCAACCCCAAATGTAATTCAGGAAAAAAAAAAATGTAAGTGCTTCAACCCCTGCTTTCCCTGAAAAACTGAAATTTCTACAAAATGCCAGCTCTTTATCCAAACTACAAGGATTACTTCAATAGAAACTGCAGGGGTTGTAGGGAGAGGGAGGAGATTTGGGGCTGTTTGAGAATATAGTAAATTGGGGAATACTTTTGTCTCTTTCTATTTTATGTTAAACTTCAGGGGCCTTTCCTTAAGTTCAGTGCAGCAACACCGCAGGAGAGCATCGCCTTTGCCATCCCAGCTCACACAAACAGGGTTTGGGCTCCTTTTGGATGGAGGGATCTATATTTAAGGACTTTTATTGATTGCTTTTGCTTGTTTTTCTATAGAAATACATAAATAGGAAGACCACGGGCAGCGGTGAAAAGGCAATGCTGAGCACGACCCTGATGTTGGTGAGGCATTTTCTGTCCCCTCTCCCAAAGATAAAGGGGTCAGGGCCCCTTGAGGAGGCACTGACAGCATTTTATCCATCAGAAGGAGGATTTTAGAGCCACGGAAGCTTTAATAAGGGCAGGGATTACCAAACCTCGGTGAGTGACACGGTGACAAAAGGCCAGCCCTGCACATGTCCCACGCGCTGCCAGCACGGGCTGGGGGGAAAAGATGAAGTAACAGCAAAGAGGGGAAGTGAAGAGCACATTGCTTCATTTTTTTTGATGAAACAAGAACCCTGTACTTCTCTCAAAACGTGTGTTTGTTTTTGGAGAAACAGCTGGAGCAGACATCGAGGCCACACGTGTCACTGGGGAAAGGATTTGGTGGCTCTCGGGGGTGACCGGTCACAGGTACAAATATTCCACGTTTGGAGGCTTTCCCCTGGCTCCGGCAGAAATGCTGAGGATGAATAAGATCAGAGAGGGTCATTCCAAGCTTTTAATTGCACGATTTGGTTCAAACACGGTGTCTCAGAGGGTGGGGACAGGGCAATGCCATCACTGGGGTTTGGCTGCCACGTCCTTCACCACGGCAGAGGAACTCCGAGGTCAGTCCCAAATCCCTCTCCATCACACAGGAGCTCCTGAGCCCCTTCTCACAGCTCTGACACAAATCCATCCTCATCCTTTGTGCTTTTCTCACCATCAGCACACTGACAGAGCAACCCCAAAGGAGCCTGAGTGCCCTGGGAAGTGAGGAGCGATTTATTCTGGTGTGTGAGTGAAGCAGTGGGGCAGGGACTGATGCTTCACCGCCTTTTCCAGCTGGGAATTTCATCCCGAGCTCACCACCAGGGGTGGTGACCAGGAGCTCTGCCCTGCTTCAAGGTGCACTCGACAAAATCTCACAGCTCCCACCTCACTTTGTTCCTTCTGCTTTTCTCACAGATGATTGGAAACTTCACCTCTGGAGCATCACAGACAATCCCCACGTCAATCCCCATGGGTGAGCTCAGCTGGCCACTGCTCCAGGCCCCTTTGCAGGGAAGGCAGGGAGGATGGCTTTTCATGGCAAGAAAAGATGGGGAAGGTGGGAAGGGGCCAATTTGGGGCTTTTTTCTGCTTTTTCTTTTAAAGTGTCTTTGCTAATTCTACTCACAGGTTCTCTTCCAGAGACCTGCTCTGCCAGGTGAGAAAGGCTCCTTGTGCCGCTGCCTCACGTGGAATATCACTGCTTGGACCTTCCCTCCGAGGGTGAGAAACCAGCTCCACGCCAATCTCAAACTGGAGATCATTAGCCCCAAACAAATAAACAGATTTCAGTAATGGATACAACGTGGAGGTTTCCTGGAGGAGCCAATATTTGAATTCTTCACAGCTGCATCTCTGCCTTTTGCTGTGTGGGGTTTTTTTTCCCCTTTTTAGCCTGAAGTGCTCCCAACTCTCTCGTGCCATGTGGCTGCTTCTTATTTGCATCCCAGACCTGATTCGGGGCTGTGCACTGATATAAAATATATCAGATATAAAAGGCTCTCTCGTTGGAGAGGGGAGAGTCCCTTCTGCAGTGCTGAGGACACCGATCCGACGGCAAGGGGATGGTGCCCCAGCCCCGACGCCTTTGTGCCTGGAAGAGGAGCCCCCGACACAGAGCAGGGGCCCCCAGGCCTCCATCAAGTGAAAAATAAAAAATAAAACAAGAAAAGGGAATGGAAACAATCATGAGGAATGGGGTTATTGTAGGAGAGAGCAAGTAAAAGAGGTTGTTTGGGGACAGGGAGGAAAATGCCAGATAGGAAAGAAATAGAGCTCTGGAGAGAGACAATGGAGAACTGGAGCAAAACAATTGAAGTCCCATGTGGACAGGGAGCAGGGAGATCCTGGAGCATGGGCGAGCAGCTTTTCCCAAAGGTGCTGCAGCTTCCAGCGCTCTCAGCCCAGGGATGGACATCAAACCTTCTGAGCACAGGGCTGAGGGGAAATTTTGGTGCCAATGTGCAGGGAAATGGGTTTTCACTCCCTGAAAGTGAGTTGGGGGCAGTTAAAAAAAGGGCAGCAGCCAGAAAAACAAGTGAGCCTGTGGAAAGGTAGGAAACCTGCCCAGCAGGAAGGAAACAGCCCAAACAAAGGGATGAGCATCACATTACAGCTGACACAGGAATATTTCAGGTTGTATCAGTCCCTCACTGCTGAGGGTTCACCTGCAGCTCCCCTGGATGTGCCCTTCAGAACATGTTAAAAAAGAGATCAGTGTTTCAACAACTAAACCCTCAGCCTTTGGTCTGATGGAAAAAATCAATTCCAAATGTGGAGATTTCAATACAGGCTATAATTTTGTTACAATTCAGATTTATTCTGCTTGCTTTCTTTCCTTTTTTTTTTTTGTCCTTCCCCTTCTCTCTGTTCTCCAGACATTGGCTCTGGTGCCTGTTCTGCTCACCAAAGACCCTTCACAGCTGAATTCCATGCAGAGAGATGTGCCCCTGCCCAGCCCAAGGGAGTGAAATCCCCTCTTGGGGATAAAAACACAGGATTCAGGTGCTTATTTGGCATCTTGGAAATGTTCTTTTCATGCAGAGCAGTAGGGAAGCACATCAGAGGTGGTTTGTTAAACAGCTTCACTCTGATTTATAAGAGCTGTTGGAGAACTTATTTTGGCTTTCTCCTTTCATCACCAGAGCGAGGGTGAGCATCCCCCAGCTCTAACGTGTTTAAGTGATGGTTGTTTGGATTTCTGGGCCTCCAGTTCTTTGGAATTGTGACCACATATCCCAGGTAAGCAGCCCTGGTGTCCCTGTGGCCACGCCAGCTGGAGAACTGTCCCTGTACCCACCTGGGAGCGACTCTGCTCCTGCTCCCGAGCCCTCCCACAGCTGACACAGCTGCTGCACCTCCCCTGTGCTCTGGGGATGCTGCAGTGCCAGGGAGCGAGGCAGGATGGGCTCCATCCCACCAGCAGATCTGTTTTCCCTGGCTGCAGGGTCTGCTCCGGAGCAGAAGTTGGTGCCATGCTGCTTCCCGAGGCCTCTGCTCGGACCTGCCTGTTCCCAATATTTTATTGAGGCACAGAGTTCTTCTGTTTGGATTTGGTTCCTTTTTCTCTTGTTTGCTTCTTGCCTTGGGGCAAGAGTTACAGATTTATGTGTAAACACAGCCAGTGTTTGGAACTGGACTGAAATGAGATGTTTGATTCCTATCCGGGTCCTTGCTGAATAAACTGAGGAGAAACGGAGCAGAAAGACCTTGCAGGAGGTGGGAAAGTCCAGGCAGGTGTTCCACAGCCTTCTCCTCACGTGGTGGGGACAGCAGCTCCAGGCAGGGGCTGAGAGAAGCGAGGAACAGCTTTGCTACTGCAGGTTTTTACCATTGCAAGGTGGGAGCTCCAGCCCTCCCTCCTGCACGGGAGAGGGATGAGGGCGAGCTCAGCTCTTCCTCCCTGCCCACAGAAAGACCTTCAGTGGTTTAATTCCCTTTTCCAAACAGCCCCTGCTGTGCTTCCAGCCTGCAGGATGGGGCAGAGGGAGGTGTGCGAGCAGCTCAGGGTCAGGACATGCAATGTTTGCTCATGGGCTCTGCCACATAACGAGTGAAGGAATCATAAACCAGGTGCTCCCCATCCCTGAACTTCATCCCTCGCCACCTCCAGCTGCCATAAACACCAGCAGTGTTTGTTGTGGGCTGCGGAAGGCTTTTGGTTTGGTTTTTATGGTGACTTTGCGCCAAGAGGTTTGTGGATTCTGGGCTGATGTTCAGTGGGATGTGATGGGAGGTCTGTGCCAGGAGTTCCTGGTTTGGAGTGAGGGTTCTCGGGGGTTGTGGGTCCTGCTTGGAGAAAGAAGCACAGACAGCAAAATGTGGTGTCCTCCTGCATCTCCATCCCCTGCCAGGCTTCCCTGCCAGTCCTTTCTGGCCTGGCCATACTGATGCCGAGAATCTTTATTTTCTCCTTAATCTATCTCTCTTTTTGTGATAAGGTACTGGAGAACTGAAGTGGGACAGAAAACCACTGAGAGGGCAGAGAGTTCTGTGAATATTACTGAACCCAGAAGAAAGTCTGCAAACTTGGCGTAATTTCTTCACTTAAAATGACATTACTTTTAATGACACGGAGGACAAAACTGGTCACTGGTGTTGGTACCAGCCTGTGCCACTGCAGGTGTCACCTGTTTGTTTAGTGGGTGTTTAATGGCCCTAAATCATTTCTGCTGGTGTTGATTTGTTTTTGTGGTTCAGCAGCAAAGAAACAGCAGTTGGATGAGGCTTGGAGCAGCCTGGGATAGTTGAAGGTGTCCCTGCCAACGACAGGGAGTGGAACTGGATGGGTTTTAAGGTCCCTTCCCACCAAACCATCCCAGGATTCTGCGATCGCATGGAACAGGGATGAGGGCACCTGCAGAGGAGCAGGCACTTCCCAGTCACTTTTGAGGGAAACTCCTCTCCTGATGCCCTCCAGGCTTTCCCCACTGTGCCCTCTCCAAATCAGCCCCGAGCGCTGCTTTGCTGCCTCTGGAGAAAACTCTCCGGGTGTGGACGGAGCGGTGCCAACACACACGGGCGGAAAACCTGCTCCAGCATCCGTGTTTACTCCTGCAGATCCCAGCACAGCTCCCAGCAAAGTGCTGCTGGAGGCGAGTTTGTTTGCCAGGCTGCCCTGCCTCGCTCCCTCCCGGAGCGCCCGCAGCAGGAGTTTGTGTGCAGCCAGGGAAAACCGAGGGAATGTGCTCCAAGCCCGCGCTCACAGCTCCCAGCGAAGGCGAGAGAGGGGAGGCTGTGCTAGACACGAGTTCAAATAACCAGAACCGTCATAACTGGAGTCAAAGGATGGAAAGACAAACATTTTTATTATGGGCTGGAACTAGAAATGCAGGGCAGCTGCTAATCCCCCTGATAAGTGGGGTGTTGGCGTGGAGGGGGGTGTGCATCCAGGTTTTTGCTATTCAAGCTCCCCAGCCCAAGTTCAGATAGGGATATGTTGTAATTGTAATATTCCTCTTATCTTTCTTTTCTCCCCACTCTGTCGAAGTCTTTTCTTTTTCATTTCTTTAATATTTTCCTTTCCCCCTGCCCCCTTATTTTTATTAACTCACCTAGAGCACTTGAATCAGCAACTTCGAAAAATGAAATTGCAATCCCAAATTTTCTAGTGGGAGAATGAGCATGCTTTTGGCACTGCCTCTTGCCATTGTTTTGTTAAGACAGACTCTCCTTAATTCCCCTCTTCCATTTCAGAGCCTGCCCTTCCTTTAAAAGCCCAGATTTCATCCCATTTGTCCTCTCTTCCCTCCCTCCTGACTCATTTCCACTTCCCATTTCTTTTCTCTTTCCCTTTCCTTTCTCCAAGAGTTCTCTGATCTTATACTCTGCTATTTTTAATTCCTCCTTCCCAGGCCTGGATCCACCCCTGACTCGGTGCCCTCTTCCTCTCCAGACTGAAAGGACAGTCAGGGAAAAAATTTCCTCAAAATCCGACTTTTCCCAACCCAGCTGCCGCCTCTGTGTGTGGAACCCGCTGTCCTCACACAGTCCTTGCGGCCCTCCGGGAATTTCCTGAGCCTTGTTCCATGTAATTGCTGACCCATTTAATCAGAGCCTTCCTCACAGGCAGTTTGGTCACTGTGCTCCTCACGCCAAATATTCCTCCCGTGCGGCTTTTCCGTCTGGAACATCTCTGTTCTGCCCCTGCCTCAGCCTCACCTCACTTTCCAGCCCCAGCTGTAAAAAAACAGCTTTCCCTCGCTGTCATCCCGTGGCAGTCTGGGTGTAGGCAGCAAACATTGGGTCATTTCTTTTCCATGGGGTGGGAATGGAAATCACCGCACTCGAAGCAGTTGGAGTTTTAAAGGAGCCCTGGAGCCTGTGGGGTGTGGGCAGGTTTGGGATCTTTCATCCCGAGGCTCACTGGAAATGAGCTGCAGCTCCATAAATCTTTCCACCAGTTTGCTGGAATGACCAGTGAGCACCTTGCTAGGATATAGGATCTATTAAAATGGAAATTTAAAGGGAAAAGATTGATTTAATGAAAGGCTGGGGGAAAAGGAAAAGTTTTTTTCCACGCTGTGTTATTACCTACAAAGGAATTCTTGTCCTAATCAAAGCTGGGGGGTCCAGGAGCTTTCAGAGCAAAGAATGCTCAGCATTCCCTCCCAAGGACCTTCTTTATTCGGGATATCAGGCACAGGACATCACCACGGGGGATCACAACCACCACTAGTCACAACTTGTAAGGTTTAGCCAGCAATGTGGATAAATACTGAGCCTGGGAAGTCAAAACAGTCCTTGAATCTCTGCTTTCAGCAGCAAAGTTCATTTGGTGCAAAAGTGTTTCAGATTTCCAAATCACATCTGGTGGGTCTCTTTCAGGAGATCTCCCAAAAATTAAGCCCAAATATTTCACTTCAGAAATGAAATCCCCAGGGCACTGCAGATTAGTTAGAGCCTGTGGAGTTCTAAGATTCCTGAGATGGAGTGCTGAAGATTCCAGGAATTCTCTCAAAGGTGAAATTATTAACCAACCTTTTGTTCCTAAAGCAGGTCTGCACTCACCGAGTCCTGTGCTGATCTGCTCTTCCGCCTTTCCTGAGGTGGTCCCAGACTTAAATGGGAGCTGGAATTAAAGAATTCCGATTGGGATCACCACCAAAATGAAGAGTTCAATATCAGGGACGAAAGCATGATGAGACTCAAAATAGGAGCAGATTATTTTTCCTCTAAATCCTTGTCTGAAGGTTTATTTCCATCTATTTTATAGGCAAAATTATAGGTTCTTATCAACCCTAATGGAACATGGGATGTGCTGATCCACACTATTCCACAGGGGAAAGAATCAGGTCAGGAGCCACACGTGTGCAGGAAAAGGTTGTGGAAGGGGTAGAAAGAAGAGGAAATTTCAGTGCAGGGATTTTTACCAATTACTTTGTTAAGAGGAAAAGGTTTGTCCTGCCTTTTCCACCTGAAATTGGCCATGGATTCAGCTACAAAATTTTGCTTTTCCGATGCAACAGATTTTATGTGCTTCACTGTTTGCTCTCAATTAGCAGAGAATATATTCACCATTTTATGGGCCTATATAAGTAAAATTAACGGTAAAGTTACTCTGAGTGGGTTTTTTGCCTTTATTTAACAAGGTAACTTATTAATTGCCTAAAAATTCAGCAGCTACCACCACTTCTGGCCTTTCTTACCAGGGTCTGCTTGTTTAAAAAGATGGATGGGAATTTATTTTGTCCTGTCTGGCACAGGGTGTTCTTTATGGCAAGTCAACCCCTCCCGGCAGCCTCCAGAGAGAAATTCTCTGACATTAAGGAACAATTTCTTCTATTCATCATAAAATTTTCTATATTCATTATAAACACACTTAAGATCAATCCAGGGTAAACATAAATCCATTCATTTTAAAAGGTTAGTCTTTCTATGTCTATTATATAGATATATATACACATTTATTATATTGCATATAAATGTCAAGTGTGACCTTTTTCTGCTGTGATCCACAGTTTACATGGGGCTTGTATAAAAGCACAGCTGTCACATTTATTTTACATCCACATGGAGCTGAATTCCACACAAAATATCCCTGAAATTGCTGCTTCAAGCAAGTTTGAGGCACATTTTAAAAAACACATTAATGGGAATATATTGGTGTAAACTGCCTGGTGGAAATAAGGTGAAGAGTTTCAAATTTATTGCTACATTAATTGCCAGGGGGAAAAAATGGATGTGCCAGAGGGGCTCTGCAGCCCAGGAGGGTTTTATTCAGCCTCTGCCCTTGATCCTCGTTGGAGCAGGGCTTGGGATGCTCCAAGGCTGGGCTTAGGAATGGATCTGCCTGTCAGGATACACAGGACCATGGAAGAACAGGAATATTCAGGCTGGGAAAGACCCCCAAGGCCATCGAGTCCAACCATTCCCCAGCACTGCCAAGGCCACCAAAACCCCCTGTCGCCAAGTGCCACAGCCGCAGGGATCTTAAAGCCTCCAGCATGGGGTCCCTGGGGTGGGATGGGTGCCCCGGACAGTCTGAGCCAGTGCTTGACAACCTTTCCCATGAAGAATTTTCCCCTAATATCCAACTAAACCTCCCCTGGCACAACACGAGTACACCCCAGGGATGAAACCTCTCCTTCCTCTTCTCTTTGCCCACCCAGTCGGCATCATCCCCTCGCTTTCACCTTGTCACCATTAATGATTTTGTTGTTATGGCACGGTTTTGGGGCCAGGCACGCGCTGTGACCCCAAACTGGGAAGGTGGAGTGTCCAAAGTGGGGAAACTTTGGCCCCACTCATCCCAGTCAGGCACGGGGAGAGGGAGACTGAGACCCCCGAGGGGGCCGGGACACGGTTCGGTGACACAGGTGGAGCACAGGGGTGACAAACAGTGCCCGGGGGTGACACTGCCCAAGGGGGACAGACAGCGACCACGGGACAGTGTCCAGGGGAGGCAGTGCCTGGGGGCGACGGGCACTGTCCAAGGGGGGCAGACAGTGCCCAGGGGTGACAAGCAGTGCCCGGGGGTGACGGGCGGTGTCCGGGAGGGACACACAGTACCCAAACATGTCACCCGCCCCCATGTGCCACCAGCCGGGCCCGTCCGGCCGCCCCCCCGCGCAGCTTTCGGCGGGCGCGGGTGTCCGGGAGCCGCGAATCCGCGCGGGCTGTGGTTGGCGCGCCCGCCCACCCCCGGCC
>VZRL01005061.1:677063-696961 GCA_013397895.1 Origma solitaria
AGCCTGCCCGGATGGGGTTAATGCCAGCCCGCTCCGCGGACCGCGCTTCCCCCGCCCGCTCCCGCTCCGCTTCCCAGCGCACGGATTCTCCGTCTCTTTCTTTCCCTTTCCTCTCGTTATCCCTCTGTTTCTCGGGGCTGGGGAGGGCTGCGATGTGCAGTCGTCCCCCCCAGGTCCCCCCTGGCCGCCCCCCCTCCCGGCAGCCGCTGCCTGCGAATGCCACGTAGCCTTGTAGTTGTTCCCCTTGGCTGCTCCGCAGCTCCGGTCCCAGACACCTCCCCCGGCTCCTCCTGGGCTCGGGGCAGGGGGAGGTCACTCCTGTCAGCCCCTGCCTGCCTGCTGACCATCTTTTGCCCTCCCCCTTTCCGCTGGGTCCCCCCCGCCCTGGGGAGCAGCAGTGGGGACTGCACTGGGGCCACTTTCTGCCCGCTCTTGTTTATGCCTCTCACAAAGGGCTGGGGACTTCAGCAGCTTCAGGGTGCTTCCCTTTGGGGACAGTCTCCGGGGATGCTTTGCCCCCAGACTCAGCAGCCCCTCTGCCACCTCAGATCTGAGGTGTTTTGTGTGCTAATCTCCGAAAACAGGGCAATAATGCATTGCTGGCAGGTGTATCTGGTCCCTTCAGCAGCTCACCCAGCTGGTTTCTGAGTTTCCTTTCTCTATAAAACTTCCTTGGAATGATGAAAATTTTCTGCAATTATTAATTGAGGTGTCAGTTCCTGTCCATTCTGCTGATACTTTATGTCTTCTCTGTCCAGTGGTAGTTAAATTTTTTCACATTGGCAGCCCTTCCTTGCTTTCCCTGCTGCCTGATTGGGAATATTGACACACAGATAAGTTCCCTGACAGCCCGCTCCACGTATGGCCGTGGCCTGTGATTCCTGATGTTTTCCTAATGTATTTATCTTTACAACGCTCAGTTCAATCGGGAAATACTATCTCAGTCACAGATGGAAAGACTGAGGCACCGAAATATTTATGGCCCAAGGTCACACAGGAAGTATGTGGTGAGGCAGGGAATTGAATCTAGATTTCCTGAGCCTCAGATTAGCATTTGAACCAGGGAAGCATCCTCTCTGTATTTTAAGCCAATAAATTGACCTTGGAGTTAAGATGCAGTGTAGAAGAGAGTATTTTGTGTTTGGTTCAGTATCTCTGTGAGTAAGGAGCAAAGCCCGAGTTACTCCCACACTTGCATTCCTTTTCTTGGTTTATGTAATTTGTGAAAAAGGATAAGGTGGTAAAATGGGAAAGATGTTGACTTTCTCAGGACTCAGTGTGTGATCATGGGTGTTGAAAAGCAGCCAGCTATTACACTCTCCTCTCTTTCAGGGCTTTTTACCTTCCTGTTTCCAAATCTTGGAAAGTTTTGGAGTGCTGTTGTTGTCTGGGATTCATTTGTTCTCAGCTAGGATCAAATAAATCATCATTTTCTGTTGAGCTGAACTACACTGGATCCCAAATCTCAGTTTGGGATCCTTCATGGAGCAGCCTGTGGATAAACAGGGCTGGTACTGATGCCTCACACACCTCCTGGAGCAAGCTCTTACAAGTTATTCACTCGGCTGTAGCTCAGGATTGTTGCAGCAAGTTTTTGGAAAACTTGCCTTTAGCTGGAATGAAGCAGCACTTTGACAATGCAGTGGAATAATTTCAGCTCCTTGGGTTGGTTATGTACACAAATACCAACTTTCCCTGCTCTTCTCGTGGGACAGCTGATTTTTGGTGGTGATTTGGTAGTTCATTTTCCTCCAGTGGTTTTGAGGAATCGGATGTTAGAATGGTTTAAAACAATGACTCCTGGTGGATTCACCTTTAGAGAGAATAAAGATAACTTTGTCTACACTAATCCATTTCCTGCCACAATCAATCCTGCCTTGATCACCAACTGCATCTCTCTTTGATGTTGCATTGACACCAAATCTGGATATAAATGTTATATAGATCTCTTTTCATGGCCTTTTGGTTGTCATTTTTGGAGATTGGCATTGGCATTGTGTTGACTGTGGGGCTTGTCTCACCCCTGTCATATTTTGTGGTTATTTTTAGAAAAAGTTTGCTGAGTCCTTAAAAAAACCCCAAAATTGCATACGGACTGTGCAGACAGGAAAAATTCCAGCATTCTGCTCCCATTCTGCCTGGCCTTGGGTGAATTTCATGCAAATTAAAGTACACCTTTTAAGCTTGAAAGAGTGGCATTTTTATTTGGTGACTTGGTATTTCCACAATTGGGAAACTTGTCAGAGTTAGAAGAAAATACGTGACTGGGAAAACATTCTTACAATATTGTTTATCAAAGTCAGGAGCTAGTATGAAATTTTCTAAGAATTCCTTCCCTGGTTCCATGTTTTCTTAATTTCCTGCCATGATTTCGTTGAATCAGAGAAGAGTTTTAAAATTATCTCTGAAAGCAGATGAGAAAACCTCAATATTAGTGATCCCACAACTGGCAAGAGGCTTGAGGAAAAAAAATGACATTTCTCACTTCTAATTTTGGTCTGTCTGAAAGCACCAGGTCTCAACTCTCAGTATGTAAACCTGAGGTTCCTCAAGGCTGGGGGATGTGGGAGCAGGAACCTGTGCATTTTTTCACCTGTTTTTAGCACACTGTCATGAAGCTTCCCAAGGTCAAGATGGTTGGTTTTCAGCTGTTATCTTTGCTGCAAGCCAGACCTTCACTGAAAAGTTTTGGATTCCTGAGTGAGGAGCACACACTGAACTCTTTATTGCATTCTTGAAGAGCTTATTGTAAAAGCAGCGATAATTTATTCTTTCAGTGGTGCTAACACAATCCTTTCTGTGTATTGACCAGCACAGACAGACCACTGGCTCCCAGCCCTTCGGCCCTTTCAATCCTAATGTAAATCTCCCCTTGTTCCCAGGATCTTGATTGATGTGGAAAATGCCTCCTTTTGCCCAAGATTCACTCTGCGGCCTGATGCTTTACATTTGATATTTTTCCAGTGTCTCATTTAAAGTAGTTCAGGAGGAACATTTGTTAGGTTGTGACCTCAGAAGCATCTTCAAGTGACATCATCCGTGTGACCTGAAGACAGTATCACCTTTTTGGTGACTGTGACAATGGATTGCTATGTGGGAGCTTCTCCAGGCAGCCTTAGGAGCCACCAGGATTGAGATGTCTTGGAGCATCCCAGTAAAACTGCAGAATTCAGAGATTCAGCCTGAATTTCTCCATGGAAAGGGTGGTCAGGCCTTGGCAGGGGCTGCCCAGGGAGGTTTGGAGTGCCCAGGGAAGGACTGGATGTGACACTCAGTGCTCTGTGCTGGGGACAAGGTGGGGATCAGGCACAGGTTGGAATTGATGGTCCTGCAGACCTTTTCCAACCTTAATAGTTCTGTGAAAAATTATATTGGGAATTAACTGATACCTGCAAAAACTTCCCGTGTTTGGAGGGCCAAGACAGGGCTCAGTGTGCAAATATTTTAGGAACTGGTTTAGTGCTTGAGAAAGATGGTCATTTTTACATTATTAAATATGACATCTTGAGTGGCTTCAGCAACTCCTGGAGCTGTTCCTTTCCTTTTGCTGGAGCATCTTAAGTGGAACAGTTTCTAGAATAAAGCTGTGCTGCCCCTTAACAGCATACTGGGATTGTATTTCCAGCTTTATGTACCACTTACGTCTTTTATCAGGCCATAAATATGTGCATGACAATTTAAATTTGGATATGTTTGGAGCCTAATTTTTCTGTCTTCATTACCATGTAGAGCAGATAGATAAAGTAGGTAACTAAATAAATAGTTATATCCAAAGAACTCCCCAGAACTGCCTGTCCCCTCCTGGCTCCTGCTCTTTCCATGAATCTGCTGTGTTCCCTGCAGCTTGTTTTCCTTCAGATTTCATGTTTGCCAAGGCATTAATATGAAAATGGGGTTTTTTTGCATGCAGAAAGAAGCCTGAGGACAGCACACGTTGCTCACTCTGCAGCAGGCACTGGAGCACTCACCAGGAGGAATTCCGAGTCAGGAGAGTGACAACGGTAATTACACAGATTCTCCCAGATTTTATGAAGGGTTTATTTTCTCATTAAGTCTCTAAGTAACACTTTAAGTTGAAATGAATATATTTGACAGACTTCTAAACTTAGGACTCTTCTTTTTCTGGAAGAAATTTCTGGATGTCTTCTTATCAAGTGGAAAAAATTAATTAGGGAAGGAAGAACTGATTGAATTCTTGAGGTAAGAGGAGTTTCAGGTTCCACAGGAACGTTACTGATTTTGTAAGGTGGCAGCCTTATCTCTATTTTCACATTTCTTACTCTTTCTCCTCCCTTCACCCACTTAGCTGGAAGTTTTCTCTTGGAGAGAATTGCATAATTGGCTTTGGATAAAGAAACTAAATTCTGTTTTTAGCCAAATGCATTTCCTGTGTAGAGAACAGCTGGAGTGGGTGACAGCGTTCTGGTAGTGCCTTGCTCAGATCCTTTGGTTTTAGTTGGAGATCATGGAATTGAGTTCCTTCTCATGAAACTGGTCAGGTCATGGAACTTATCTGCTGGAAAAGCAGAATGGAATCTGTCCAAAACTTGGGGAGGAATGTTGGAAAGCGAAAGATGATCAGCAGATGGATTTCATACAAGATACAAAGAAAAAAGTGATAATCATGCTGTATTCCCTGGGGGTATACAGGTGCTTTGGGAAGAAAATCATTTAACCAGGTTAAGCCCAGGTTTATAAATTCAGATGAAGTTTTTTTATCTGCTGTTCATGCCCTTTATTAAATAACTTCAGCATTAGTACCTCTTCCACGGAAATCAGTTGCTTTCAGTTCTGCTAAGTGAGGCATTAAAGTGACCACTGATGTGTCACTTGGGTTTGTCATCTCCACTTGCTCGAAGGAGTAAAGGCAGAGTTTAATGTTTGCATGGGAGGAGTTCTAGTGCTCCTGAAGGACTTGCAAGATATTCGTGTTCATTTGGAGCAGATGCTGCTGTTCCAGCAAAAGCTTTAATTTGGTCACCCAGATGTGTATTTTTGTCCATTTCAGTATCAGGGGTGAGAATTATTTAGAGGAACTGTTCAGGTTTGGAAGATATTAGGTAAACAGCATTTTGGTGTATTGTAAACTGTCACTTTGCTTTTTAATGCCTGGATTACTTAAAATATAATCTTGATAAAAACTTACATAAGCTGTCATCCTTAGGTTCTTCAAAACTGATCATTTCTACTTAGGCAGTTACATAAAAATGTGATTAAATCCCCAAACTTTCAGCAGGTTCATTGATTTGCAAATAAATATTAAAGCTCAGATCCAGAAGCAAGTGATTTCAGTGTGTTGCCGCCCATCAGCTGAGCTGTGGCAGTGGTTCTGTGCTGGTTCTGGCCATCACCCAGACTGAGGGAAGTGTTCCTGCTCCAGCCTCATGGGGATGAGCTCACACTTGCATTTTTCCCTTGCATTTTCCATGAACTAAAAAAATGCACATGGTTTGATGCCACAAGACTGCTCAGCTGTGGTAATTACAGTCATTTATTGGTGTGTTTTAGCCCTGAGTTTAAGGATAACCTGTTCTAACCAGCCCAATTTGACCCAGTGCTCAGCTAAAGTGTTACAGCCCCAACCTCTGGTGTTGTGCAAGGAAAAGTCTTCAGTTGCTGTATCAATAATTCTTCCTTGCTCAGAGTTTGCATAATCTGCTCCAATTTGAAGAAATCCTTTGATTTCCCTGGGTTTTTCTGCTTGATTTTGAAGTTCTGGTTTAAGAGTGTTGTTAAATGAGAGAGGTCTGGTTGTGCTGCATTCAAGGTGATCTGCAAATCAGAGCTGGTGGAGAATCAGCCTTTGCTTCCTTAGAGCCTGCAGAAACCTAGGAGCAAACTCCTGCTTGTGCTCCTCCTGTGAAGTCCTGGTTTTCCTTCTGTTAGGTTGGATTAGACAGCAGCTGACTGCTCTGAGCTGTCTCATGGTAGGGAGCCTTTCCTGGAAATGGCCTGGTTGCTGTTGGTTTTAATAATCTGCATGATTGCCCTCCCTGAGTCGAGTTTAAAGTAAATAAATTGTTGGAGATACGGAATGCAAGCATTTGGAAAAGAGCTTTTGGATCACCTCTGTCTCATACCAGCTGTGTGTGTGTCTGCTATCCCATAATGCTCCCGAAATTCATGGAGGTGTCACCCAGCTCTGGCACTAAAAAGGGCTCAGTTTTGGTGCTTTCCTGGCACAATCCCAGGAGGTTTCATTCAAGTTTGGCATAGGGCAAAGCAGAGCAGCCAAGCTCAGGGTGCACTGAAATTTCCCACTTTTCCTGGTCTTCACTTGAAGATCCAAAAAAAAGCTTTCAAAAATGCTTAATATTTATTCCTTGCTGTGAGCTGGGTGTTCCTGGCTGGAGGGGAGGGACTGGGATGAACAAGGTGCTGTGGAATGATGTGTTCCTGTTGGAGTGAACGTGTCTGCACACACAGCAGCCATTCCTTTGGGTTGGTTCCAGCCTCTGAAACAGGACTTTTCCCCTGGAATTGAAGAAAGCTGCTAAATGGGCAGAACTTTTTTCTTTTCAGGGACAAAAAAATAAAAATCATAAAATGGCTTCAATTTTACCTTCCACTTCAAGACAAATTTGTGCCATGGGGAATAGTTGTGCTCAGTTGTGCAGATCCTTCCCCTGAATTTCAGAGCCTTGGGAGCGGGTGCAGCTCCCTGCAGGAACTTGCAGTTCCCAGCTGGCAAACCTTGGCACACTTGGAAATGCTTTGTTCCATCTGCCCAGGTCTGTGTTACTTCCAGGTGTGAATTCCAGCTGCCTTTCTGCTGACCAGTTCAGGTCCAAGAGAGAATTCCAGGCACACACAAGGGCTTGTGCTCTGTCTTGTGCCTCTGGGCAGAAGTTTTTTGGGATTACTTTCCCATGGACTATAGTGTCTGTTACTTCCATAGCTTCCAAATGATTTAGAGAACCAATTGAATATAGAATATCCATAGTATGTGGTTAATGTGTAAATAAACTGGTTGTCTTCAAGGCCTAAAAAAGCCAGAATAATGTGGTCTTAAAGCCACAGTTTTATACTTGGAAAATCATATTTCAAATAACTACATTGTTATGTTGCATTTAGTAAAGGCTTTTTCATATAAGTTTGAAGGTTTTTTTGCTTTGTGGAGCTTTAGGACATTAAAATGAGCAACTTGGCTTATTCCAGAAAGTGTTGCCTTCCTAACAGGTCCAAAAAAAAAGTAGTTTTGCATTTAATTCTTTTTTTTTTTCTCTTTTTTCTTTGTAACAACATTTTTGCAGCTAGAAAATTCCTTAATCCTTTTATTTTTTTAAGTTGAAATAAGATTGAAGCATCTTAATGGCTCAGTCCTTTGTGGTGCTCAGTTCTCTGAAATATTTGTAGAAGCAGGATTGGGATTAGGACCAGAAAAGGACCTTTCAGGAACTCCTGGGGGTTGGTTTATGGGACTGGTCACTTAGAAAGCAGCACACAATTGCTCAGGATTCAACTCTGCTTTTCTGGCAGTAAGAGAAAAGCCATAAAAGAACTAAAACAGCGAAGGGAAATATTTATCTAAAAGTTATGTCATGTTTGCATTATAGAAACTGTTATTGCCAACTTTACAGGCCTCCTAAATGAGTAATTCTGAGGGCAGGCATGGCCTTAATGTGAACATAATATTAAATAACAGCTCGAATCAAATCTAATGCACTCTGGCTTTTCTGCCTAGTTCTTCCTAATGGGGTTTTTCCTTGGGAAGAGCAGCAGAAGTGTAAGGCTGGAGGGTGGGCACTGGCCTGTCTCCCCTGGAATCCTGAGGGATGGAGTTTCAGGCTGGAAAACAATCCCGAAGTGCTGGGGGGGTGCTGTGGGAGGGTGCAGGGGACAATTGTTTGATTGCTTTCCTGGCAAGGTCCCCCAGGAACCTGATCCCGAGGGATGAGGGAGGAGGAAAGTTGATAGGATCCCTCGGGTCAGAGCTGCCCTGGCCTCGGTGTGTTGGATCTGCTTTTCTGCGTGGTTTTAGGGATTTTGGTGTCTGGGAAATGAGGGCTTCCATCCCAGTCTTAATCCTCCTCCAGGGAGAATTTCAGGAGCATTAAGGTCTCCCAGTGGCCTGAGAGATGAGCATTAATACTAAATTAAAAATCCTTCTGTAATTTGGTAGGTGCTAAAAGCAAACACTTGGAGCACGGTGTGGAAACCTTGTCCTGGGTGTGTGTGTGGAGCTGGGGTGGAATTCTGTTGAGGTTTTTTTTTTGTTTTCCTGAGGTCCCAGGCCTCATCTGGGTCAAAGCCATCCCTGGATCAGGCTCTGTCAATATTCAGAATATTTGAGCCCATTTGTTGTGTAAACCATGAGGAACATTTTCAGGCTCAAGGCTGTGTCGCCCTCGTGGCTGGAAGCCAAACTTCCCACAAGATGCTGTGGCCTAATTCCCTCGGGGGTCATTATAAATGATTTCCAGGATTTTTATCAAAACACGGATTTAGTGGGGAACAGATGACTTATGGAGTGGGGGTGGTCTCTCCAGAGCTCAGGTTGTAACTGAGCTTCTGTTAAATCTCTCCTTGCCTTAATCTTGCTCAAAGTAAACCCAGTGCAGGTCTCACGTGTGGTCCTGGGGCACAAACTATTTTAGGATTGGGATGGTACCTTCAACACCTTGTTAATGCTGTTTATTGGAAAAACTTGGGTGGGAGAGGGCAGCTTGGGTCTTTTTTCCCCAATTTTTCCTGCTTCAGAATTGCGTGGGGCATATCTGGCTTTTTTAGGAGTCATAATTAAGGTTGGATCTTTTTGACAAGGTTATTCCTTAGCCTGAGGTTGGGGATGGTTTTGGGTTGGCTCTGTGGTTGTTCTTTTTAACAGCCTTTGGAGCTGAGTGATGGAAAATTGAACTGACAGCATGGAGTGTGTGTAAAATACTCAGAGCCTCAGTTTGTAGGAGATCTGGATTTAAGGCATGGAAGTAATAAATAATATTCTTTATCAGAGAACATGGGTTTTTTCCTCCTCGCTTAGAGAAAATATATTGGCTATACTTCTGTATGTTATGTAATATTTATAATACTAATTGGTAATTCTATCAGTATAAAAAGGTCTAATTAAAGCTTTAGATGTTTACACAATACTGCTTTTAGTAAAGAGCAATGTTAGAGTCATTTACTTCATGCAATAAATGAAAACTTAGGATCAGGCTGGCAGGTTGCATAAGGCACTGAACCTGGAAATCAGGAAGTCTCTGCTGAATTTCAGGCTCTCCTTCCTGGACACATTGTTCTTTCTATATCAGTCATGCTATATTTAAAAAAAAAAAAAATAGAGTCTTCATGTAAGTAATAAGCTCCTTGGAATAGGAACTTTCTCATCTTAAATCCAGCACTTACTGTAATGAAAATCCAGCCTTTGGGACAGCTTCTGTCTGGGACTAAAAGCTTACTTTTCACTGTTTGTGAAATCTGTTTGGTTTCTGCTCTGGACAGTGGATTGAAGCTGATCCATTCCTGTCTGCAGTGTTGTCCCAGTGAGATCCTTCTGGAGAGAGAATTTTAATATAATAGGAAAATGCTTTAATGTGAGACAACAGGAATTTTGAAACTTGCTAAATCCATAATGCTGTGGCATATTTGCACAATGGATGATCTCAAATTCTGTTGACATGACTAAAGGATACAATGCCAATGAAAAAGTTATTTTTTCAGTTTATTAATTTTTTCCTTTTTTAAAAAAATATTACAATTAGCAAATACACAGCCTTTTTGTTCCTACATGCCCTGCAATAAATACTTGCAAGTTCATTGTTAGTGCCTAAAGAGAAACACCTCTGTAAATCGTAAATTACTGGTGACTGCTCCAAAAACTCTTGATAAAACAGGAGTGATGTATTTATCCAGAAAAATTCTTCTGGCCCTAACGTTTCTTCCAGATATTGCTGTGATAATTTTGGAGTTGTTTCTCCTGTGTCATTCAAGTGGAAGTGACAAGTGGTGCCTCACTGCGAGCAGCACATTGGAAATGGCTAAAGGAGGCTTAGGAATGCTGGGAGTTCTTCCTGGGAGTTTACTAAACATTTATGGAGTGATTAAGGTTGGAGAAGACCTCTAAGATCCCCAACTCCAGCCATTTGTCTGTAACTGCCCCCGTGCCCTGGAATTACTCATCGTTCCACTTCGGATCCGACAATTTTAGCGTTTCCGACTGTCTCGTGTGAATCCCTGATGTTTTCCAGACTCGAGGCAGGATGATCCCGTATCAGACAGCCCTCCCGAGCTCCCTCTGCTCCGCTCCATCCGCCGGGGAGCCGAAGAGCTGTTTTCCATGGAAATGGGAGCCCGGAATCAATGAACACTGAGCGGCTCCTGGGGAGCTGGCTGGGCTCCAGCTGCTCTGCCGGGGAGGAATTTGGGCCGGAGCAAAGGGAAGGCCAGCGCTGGAGTCTTCCAGAGCTCGGCATTTTTACTATGGCAGGAAGTGAGGTCAGGCCCAGCCGCTGTGCACGGGAATTGTTTGCTGGAAGGGCAGTCCTGGAGATTTTCTGTTTTTCTTAGAAGCCTTTGTAGGCTGAGAGCATCCGTGGAAATGTTGCCTTGTTTTGAACATGGGAACATGACTGACCGTGTTACATGAGACTGTTGAATTGCTCCAGAACACTTCTCAGGGCCCATTTTTACAATATGGATTGGGTTTATTTAGTTTAAAATATGTTTTATTGTGAAAAATGGCTGTATTTCAGCTTTTTAGATGTGTGTGTGTTTAATAATCTTTGAAAACAAAAGCTCAAGCCTTTTAACTTAGAAATGTGTTATCCACTATCACTTCTTTCAGCTTCAGGTTGGTTTCTGAGATGATTAATCCCAATTATTTTATGTTTTTATGGCTCTCGTGGCCTGTGGGCTGAATTCATCCCTCAGCTCAACCCAGTTTTGGGAATGACCTTTAGCTGATGTGTAATAGAAACAACTGCAAAGAAATGAATCAGGGCAGAAGTGCCCTTGCAAAATGTAACCTTTCTAAAGTTTAATCTGTTTAATTCCATACTGAGTCAAAAATCTCCAGGACAGGGTGACAAAGCTGTAGAGACACCTCTAGAAATTCTGCTCTTGGTTCATATTTAGTGAGTCACACTAAACTTCAGTTTATTCCTATAAATTACAAAATTTGCCTAGTCTTTAATGCTTCCAGATGGGATTTTTCTTGCTTATATTTAGTCTAGAATTTAAGATTTAGTGTATTAGCTCATCTTTAATGTCAGTTCAGCCTGTGAATTCCCAGGACTGTACTTTTCTCCTTGGGTTTTTTGTTGGGTTTTTTTTTTTCCCCTGACCACTTGAATAGTTCCTGGTGATGATAAATCCCTCACTGTCGAAAGCAGACCATGGCAAAAGCAGTTTGAGCTGCTCTTCCTGAGATTTGATGGAATGAAGTGGCTTTAGGGACCAAGCAGCTTTTTGATGCAGCTCTCCCTGTGGGTGGGTTGTTCCTTCTGGGCCATGAACAGCTCCTCAGCATTTGCCTCTTCAAGCTGACTTGGTTTGGGGTAAATCCAAGGTTTTAGAGGAAGCCTGGAAACACTGACAGAGTTTTAGGGATGATGTGAGACTTGGGAATTCGAGAGTGTTGGTGGAGGAGAGGCTGGACATGCCCTGGCACCCAGAACCCTCAGATTCCAGGGCTCGTTTCCAGCATGAGCAGGAGGAGAGGGGGAATTGTGCCCCTCTGCCCCGCTCAGGTGAGACCCCACCTGCACTGCAGCCTCCAGCTCCGGGGTCCCAGCACGGGAAGGACCTGGAGCTGCTGGAGAGAGTCCAGAGGAGGCCATGGAGATGCTCCAGGGCTGGAGCCAGGCTGGGAGAGCTGGGGGTGCTCACCTGGAGAAGAGAAGGCTCCAGGGAGAGCTCAGAGCCCCTGGCAGTGCCTAAAGGGGCTCCAGGAGAGCTGGAGAGGGACTTGGGACAAGGGATGGAGGGACAGGAGAAGGGGAAATGGCTTCCCACTGCCAGAGGGCAGGGAGAGATGGGATATTGGGAAGGATTTCTTCTCTGTGAAGGTGGGGAGGCCCTGGCACAGCTACCCAGAGAAGCTGTGGCTGCCCCTGCATCCCTAGCAGTGTCCAAGGCCAGGCTGGACAGGGCTTGGAGCAGCCTGGGACAGTGGAAGGTGTCCCTGCCCATGGCAGGGGGTGGCACTGGATGGGATTTAAGGTCCCTTCCAGCCCAAACCATCTTGGGATCCCGCGATGCCCTCACTGTGGGAGTGTGGATGGAGGTGGGCTCAGCATCCTGGAGTCTCCTCTCTGCCCCTGTGGTGGCTGTCCTCCACCTTTCCTTGGGAGCAGCCTTGCTGAGCAGGGCTGGATTCCCTGCTCCAGCCCAGCCGTGGGAGGGCGTTGGGAAATGGCTTTTCAAGATAGAGCCCTGTCTTTGTTTTGTTTTGCAGGAAATTGTGCTGAGTCTGTAATAACTTTTCAGGAATTCTCTTTTTATTTACCCAAATACCACCTACTTCCTCGAGTGAAATGGAGACTTTGGGGAGGTGAATCTGTGGGTTTATTTCCCTGAAAAAGTTTTACCTGTTAAAGTGGGGAGGAGCTGAGTCCCACCTTCATTGACTGTGTTCCCTTGGAGGCAGGGTGACTTTTGCTGCTCTTATCAGTATTTTCAAGCAATGAAGCAGTGCTCAAAAACCAAAATAATTTGGTTTTTTCCCAGTCTGTCAGGACGTCCTTCTTTGTCCTCAGTTCTGCCACTCACAGCCATGCCAGCCCAGCTGCACAGGGAAATACCAACGTTCTGAGCCAGGTGAAACTGCCCAAAACCTTCTTCAAATGGTTTTGTTTCTGTCACTACTTCTGTTTTCTCTGACCATATGGCCATTGCTGCTAAGACACAAAATCGGCTATTTTTGGAGTTTATCATTAACTGTTTAAAACCAATTGTTTCCTGATACTGCAAGTATTAAATTCTTCCTCTGGAGAATAAACTTACAGCACTAAGCAAGCAGAAAGTGTGTGGAGGTGTCCATGTAAATGAAATCCTCTCTGTGTCATTCAGCAGGAGATGAAGGGCTCTAAAAACCACAAGGATGTTGGGGCTCTGCTCCTAAAGAGAGATTTGTCCTAAAGAGAGAATTAAATACAGCCAAGGCAGAGGATGAGCAGAGAAACCCTGAATCTTTCTTTAAAGTTGCAGAGGATGAGCAGAGAAACTCTGAACCTTTAAATAAAGTTGCAGGTGCCTTTGGGCCCTGTTCCAGAGCACGTTTTTCTGCAGCTGCTTATTTGGGGTAGTTGAATTTGAATGCAGATGAAGTTGCCTTTTGGTAAATGGTTTTCCCCTTTATTTTCAGTACAAATTTCTGTTTTCTTTTAGATTCAGAGATTCAAGAAATTCATATGCCTATATAAAATAACGAATTTTCATTTTGCCTGTGTATAATGAATTCCTGTTTCGGCTCTTAAGGCTTAGATCCAACCTCAAAAAAAGGGAGAGGTGTAGAGGAAGAAACCTTTGCCTAAATTTTACTATTGCAGGCAGGGATTTTTAAGTGGAATAGTTAAAGTTTGTGTCCTTGGCAGAGGCTATTCCAAACCTGACAAAAAGGAGATTATTTTATTCAGGAAATAAATACCATGCTAAGGCAGTTAAGTGTATTTATTAAGTGTATTTAGGCCAAACCTGATGCAGATTTGATCTTTGAAGTCCTGTCCAGCCCTTGCACCTTGCAGTGTTGTTTGGCTTCTTAAAATTGTTCCAGGAGCAGCCCTGGAAAACAATTTCCTTGTGAAAGGGGCTGGGTTTTGGGAAGCCTTGACGAGTTTGTTGTGCTGCATTTTGTGGCTGTGTGATTCTATCTCTTACTTTGAGATGCTTTTGCAAAGAAGGAATGGGGGTTTTATCAGTGGATTCCACCAGCTCCTTTGCCTTGTCTTGATAATACAGGAAGATCTCCATAATCTCAGCTTTATTACAGATTTTTCTATACAAAATTAGTTTAAACCAGAAGAAATTATATTAATTACTTGATGTTTCTCCTACTGTTGCTAGTCTGCTGGAAATTCAGTCTCACTGGTACAGAATTAATCAGTTTTCCTCTTTTTCCTTGCCCAAACACTGCCCTTTCCATGCTGCTTATGGAGAGCTGAAGAAGGATTTGACACTTTCAAGCACCCTGAGTTGGTTCATGCACAGATTTAAGGGGAGGTGTTTTGTGGTTTGCTTTTTATTTTTAAGGAATTGGATCCTCCTAACCACGTTGTGCCTTCTGGTTTATGGGAGGTAATGGGAAAGGAGAAGGAAGTGTCAGCATTTCCTGTATCCTGTTATCTTGTGCTTTTTATGGATGCTGGATTAACTGTACGCTGAAAATTCCCTACCGTTTGGAGTTTGTTGCTTGACTTGCTCTAATTACTATAATTAATTTGTATCATGTGTATTTTGACTTGCTCTAATTACAGATTATTCCCTGGAAGCCCATGACTCTGCAGCACTTTTCCATACTCATTTCTCCATGGTGCTCAGTCAAAGATTTGGGGACAGAGTGGGGTTTTTGTGTTCAAGTTTTGTTTTCACTGTGTCAGACTCTGTATTGGAGAAGTTACATGGTTTGGGGGTTTTTTGGTCATCAGTATAATGCAAATGTGGTGTGTGCATTATTTAGCCTAAAACTTGGGTTCTGGAGTGCGAGCACTTTAGGAATTTGAAGTGCAAATTTAGGAATAAATTGGTGTATAAATGTAAATTCCTCTGCTGTGTAATTTCTGCGCTGAGGTATCAATTTCAGCACTCACGGCATGGCGTGCTGAATATTCCTGAAAATTAAAGGGGAGAATTTTGGGAGAAAGATATTTATTGCTTACATGAAAGGAGTTAAAAGTGAAAATCAGGATAATATTGGAGTATTTGAGTGCACTCGGAATATTCTGAGTTGTCAGGGAGTTTGTCATACAAGGTGGATCTGACTTTATCCCTGTGTTTTCTTGGAGCAGGTGATTGAGGTGAGCAGTTGTCCATGAGTGATCCCAAGAAATGATGGCTGACCAGCCGCCCCCCCTGGAAGCTACACCTCTGCTGAACGAAGTGCCACTTCTACCTCACATGGTCAACGGGGACAGCATCCAGCAGGCAAGTGAGCCCTGAACTGGGAGAACTGGGAGCAGTTGGGATCGTGGCTCCACAAAAAAAGGCAGCTCTGACATGATTTGCAAAGCTGGAAAGGGATGTGGTTCTGAGCTCTGACGTCAGGAGCTAAACAGAAGTGCAAATGGAGAGAGGAAAAAATCATTCAGCTCTAATCTGATGGACAGGTGTGAAAGGAGGGCTTTAAAATGGAGCTGCAAACTCCAAAAATCAAAGGAAAAGGTAGGGGGTTAATAAAGGTTTTGAAACTCCTTTGAAATAATGAATAAAGATTAGCAAGGGATTGCAGACAAAATCTAATGCAGGAAAATGAAAGGAAAGACCTTGGCTTCCTGGTTTTGAGTGTCTTCATTAATAATTACAGTGCAGTGCTGAAACCTGAGTGTATTTCGTTGAAACTTTAGAGCTTTATTGGACACAACCCTTCAAAAGTCCCTGGCAGGATTAGAAATACAGGCAAAAGTGGCAGCAGAACAATTTTGAAGCCCGAGCTGTGTAAGTTGTCAGTAAATGTGAAGTGAGTTCGGTGTTTGGCAGTAGAAGCTGAGTGCTTTGTACTACAAATACTGGGAGCTCTTCCCATCCTTGGAGGTCTGATAGGCCATAAATGCTGAAAATTTAAATGAGATATCCTTTAATTTGGCATGGTTGCAGATAAGAAGAAGAATTCTGTGTTTCAGTTGTAGACTAGGAAAATGGGCATTTTTAGAGAAAATGTCCTTTTCCCTTTCTGCCTCACACTCTGGAGATGGAGGTCCAATGAGTGTGTCTGGAATTAAGTAAAGTCTCTAAGACATTTCTGAAGTTCTGGCATTAGAAGGTGAAATTTCAGCCTTGTCCAGCTGGGAGGTGACTCAGGTGGTTCAGGTTTCATGAGGAAAAAAGATCGAGTAGATCTTCTTGGCTCGTGTCCCCAGAGCTGTGTGTGTGGGATGTGGAGGTGACAGTCAGTGACATTTTTAGAGCCTAGAGGAGACTTTGCAATCAGGTGAGATTAAAAAAAACGGAAAATAAAAGAGTTGTATCGTGGAGATGCATTTAATTAGAATCTTTCAAATAGAATCTTGAATTAGAATCTTTATTAGCGCAGAAGATTTTTAATTATTTCACTGCCAGTGCTGCGGAGGACAGGGATGAGCTAATTCTTAATTATTGCACAGTGTTTTGTTTCCAGAAATCAGACTTGTGTGTTTGGCCAATTTCCAGTTAATCCATTAGTTTCATTCCACTTAAAGCTAAAGTTGAAAGTTTTCTGGAAGGGTTTCTGGTTCCAAAAAGCCTGTGAATAAGGGATAAAAGCAGAGCAGGGACTGATGCCTGGGAGCAGCTTTGGCCGTGCTGGTGCCACCAGTCCTGGAGCGCTGCTCAGGACACCTGGAGGCGATGGCAGCTCCTGGACTCAGCACTGCCTTGTCTCACTTGGCTCAGAGCCACTCCTTAGCAACACTCAAACTTCCTGGAAATTTTCCTTGTTGGAAGGTGGCTGGGAGTGCATTTGCTTCATTAATTACAGTGAGTCATTGCTCTAAGACACTGCCTGTGCATTCCTGGAATTCCAGGCTCCCGATGCTGCAGCCCTGTGATTGCTGCCCTCGCTTGGGATCCTTCCCTCAGCTTTGCTGAGCTGCTGCTGAGAACTGGAGTTAATTGAAACCTGTTCTGAAGATTTTCCACCCTCAGAGGCTCTGAGTCTGTCAAGAGATCCCTTTCCTGCCTCTGAGTTTTGCCCTCAGAGATGAGCCTTTTCCAGAGGTTCAGCCCCTGCCTGTGGAATCCTGGATCCCCGGCAAATCTTTTTCCTGTTTCTTGTGCTCTGTCAAATCCCCAGCCCATTATTGTCAGCTTTCTTTAAACAATTAACAGCTTTTCTCTCTCTTTACTCCAAGAAATTAATTAGCATTGAAGTCATACATTTACTTATATTCTGAAGTGACAAATTGCATAAATTTCATTTTGGGAGCTGCAGGGCGGAGGTGGTGGGAAAAGCTTGGAATGCAATGTGAATCTCAGGTCATTTATTGCCTCAGTAAAAGCAGAAAAAGCAGTGTGGAACTTGAAATTAAAAAGCTTATTTCATGTGTATCAGGTGAAGCACTTCTGGTAGTAACCAGAGAAAAAATACAATGATTTTATGTCAAAGTACAAAGAAATATTCTCATTTTACCCGTCAGTGTCTCATCTTCCTTTTTTTACTCCAGGGTTGCCAAAGCTTTGTTGTTGTTTGTCTCTGAAGACATGGGATTTCCCCCCCAGAGAATTTCTAAAATTTAACACCACCCCCAACCCCTCTTTTGTGTTTTGTTTCCTGCAGGTGATTCTCGTCCAGGTAAATCCAGGTGAAACTTTCACAATTACAACTGAAGATGGACACATTCAGTGTATCCAAGGTAAAGGGAAGTTGAAGTCCTGAATCCAAATATTTTGCTTCTAGAGTTACTTCCACTGTTTGTTTCTGTGATGTCAGATGTGTTTTCTGCACTGGAACACATCAGGTTTTTCAGTTTGTGTCCAAGCACAAATGAGGCAGCGCTGGGAAGCTGCCAGGATTCCCTGCATCCTGCAGATTGACATTTCCAAAGCTGGATTTGCAGTGATCCTTGACTGAGTGTCCTCCCAGAATCTCAACACATTATTGAGATAGCATTTAATCCACAATAATCTAAACAACTTTAATGGGCACTGGGACCTCCCTTTGCTGGAAGGTGGGGGAATTATTTCTCCACTCTGTGCCTGCAAATGCCTTGTTACCTTCAGGGTAAATGACAGAAAATCTGAGTCAGGGCAAAATATGTCCTGTAAGTCAAGTTGAATTTGTCAGTATTTCCATTTCTAGAGTATTTGTCACCATTTTAAATGATATTGTATAAAATGTGTCCATTCTGCTTTCATCAAATCCCTTACAGGAATACTTCCCTTAAGCCCAGTATGAAAAATAATGTATTCTTATTTAAATTTTTTTTTAAAGTTACCAAATCAGCTTTACTCCATTACCTGCATTTACCTGCATTACTACAGGCTTTAGCTGCTACAAATTAAGAGCTAAAATTATTTATACAGGTTTCTGTGCAATTAAAAAGACACTGTTGGCCAAAGCGTGGTGGTTGGGATAAAGCCAATAATCAAACAGAGAATGGGATGCAATTCCTGACTTTCAAGCACCAGGGTGAGCTCCCACCTTTGGAAAAAGGTGTCTCCAGGTGGGAAAAGCCTTGGTTGTTAAAAAGTGTCCCCTTGTCCTGCCCAGGTCCAGCACATGTCCCTATGATGTCACCAAACGGTTCCATGCCGCCGATTTTTGTGCCTCCAGGTTACGTATCTCAGGTACATTTATTTATCCTTCTCTTGCAGTGGGTTTTTTGGAGGAGTTTTAACAATATTTTTATTATTTATTGATGATTTTAGCTGTGAAAAAAGCCATTTTTTCCATTGAACTTACCAACTATTTCACTTTGTTGTGGGCTCTGTCACCTCTGTTACTGAATGATGTTTGATCCAATTTCCAGGATTTTTTAAATCCTACTCCCAGCAGTAAAAGATACTTTTAGTGACAAGGACAGCTCTGAATTGACTGACTGAGCTCGGTGAACAGGATCCACGTGTTTGTTTTTCATCAGTCCTGTTTGCAGGGTGAAGCTGGGTCATGTGAACAGTCCCAACTAGCTGCAGGTTTTCTATTTTAATACAGAAATTTACCCGAATTTTCAGTGCCCCTTTCTTTACCAGCCCTGATCTCCTGAAAATCCAGCAAAGCAGCACTGCTGGAGGAGAGTGTGTTAGTGATGCAAACACTAATTCCAGTGACCTGCCTGGGAGCTGAGGAGGGCTCTGGGCTCTCCCAGCTTTGCTTTTGCACTCCCATGGGTTTTCCACTCCTGGGTGTAATTCAGCCACAGCAGGTCGGACCTGCGTGTTGTTTCCAGAGATACTCAAAGTTCCCAGATTGATTTATTTCTAAATTAAGACATTTGAAAGTGAAATAATTAAAACCAAATGGGGAAACAGGATTCAGGCTGTAGTAATGTTGAAAATCAGGAGTGTTCTGGGTAGGTTTGAAACTTGTAACTGAGTTCTTGGGTTCCCCAGGCAGTTTCTTTTTGCACACAGCTGCATTTTGGGCTTCTGCTGTTCTTCAGCTCTGCAGACCTTGAGGAAAGAATCCCCCTGACAATTTCTGATCCCTGTGAAATGGAGCCCTCAGTGCAAACAGTGGGCAAAGCCCTGGCAGTGCTGACCTGCTCAGCCTGAAAACCACATTTATTTGTTCTGTGTTTGCTGTCACCTGAAACCAGCAGGGTTGGGTTGTTTTCCCTTGGTTGTTGTGACAGGGATTGACAAGTTGGAAACCAGCTTTAAATCAGAGCTTGAATGACTTGGACTGTTCTTGTCAGATGAGGTGATAACTTTCTGTTCCCGGTGTCTGGAAGGGCCCAGGGGTAATTCTGTTGGATTCTGCCAAAGTGCAGTGAAATGATTCAGGAGTGAACAGGTTGTGGACTCCCATCCCTGGAAGTGTTCCAGGACGGGCTGGATGGGGCTTGGAGCAGCCTGGTGTATGGAAGGTGGCAGGGTGTGGGATGGGATGAAATTTAAGGTCTTTTCCCACCCAAACCATCCTGGGATTCCGTGATTGTTCAGCACTTGGGTGTTTGTTTAACGTACAGTATTTTACGGGATTGTCTCTGGACTCACTGTTGATTTCTCTGCTTCCCGGCAGGTGGTGGAAGAAAATGGAGTTCGGAGAGTGGTGGTGGTGCCCCACTCGGGGGAATTCCATCCTTCCATGCATCCCCCCCCTCCTCCCCCTC